>NJRP01000252.1:57985-76039 GCA_003063835.1 Aphaenogaster floridana
TTTTGAAAACGTCTCGACGAGATCTACAACTTTTATCTCAAAGAAAAAGTTAAGTTCCATTTAAGAAATTAATCGCCTTTAAAATTTCTTGAAAACGACGACATCTACGACATGACTCACATCGGAATCATATGCTCCCTTTTAGACCATACAACTTTTATCTGAAACATTTTTCAATACAATCACCAGTTTGCGAGATATAACACTGTAAACTATAAAATTCGACACCCTGTATACTAGTTTTTGATTTGTATTTTCTCGAATTAAAATGGCGAATTGGGGCAAGTCGTTACATCTCGATCGGGGCAAATTGTTACAGTGTAACAACTTACTCCATACCTAGAATTACTTCATACCTAATAATCGTTCTCGTTTTTCTTCCACAGAATAGTGCAATTTTTCAAAAGAAAGACAGACAGAGGATCTGTAAGTGCAGAAACGTATGCAACAGCGACAAAAAAATTAAAAATGAACGGCTGTCTCTTAGAAAAGCAGCAGATGTGTATAATTGATAAAGAATCTACATATATCTAAAATTCTTTTCTTTTAGTTTCTTTTTTCTTTTACTTTCTTTTAGTTAATAATAACTTAGGAAAAAGTATTAACATATTTTTGTAAGTTTCAGTTTTGTAAGTATCCTAAAAATAAATATTCTGTAGGAAGTATTTTGTGTTTGATTTCATTGTAATATTGAATTTGCTCTTATATGTGTACATTTGAGATGATATTACAAATGTAACAATTTGTCTTACCCCACAGTGAGGTAAGTTGTTACAGTTTACCTACTGACGGAAAACTTTAATTTTTAATGTTTAAAAACATTGATACAAATTTTTTTTTAATTGACTATGTAGTTAAAGGTGTGAATCAATGTATAGGTATATATTGATTTAAATTAAATATATACATTAGTCCGGAAAAATTCTAATAAAAATTGTAACAAAGCTAGCCCCGGTCTCCCCTAATAGTTTTGATATACAATCTTCGTTCTTCAGTAACTATCTCAATTCTTTTTCTAGGAGTTTTTCTCTCTCTAGGGGGTAAGACGGTAGCTAAAACTAGCATCGAGCTTAGAGAGTACAAATCAGCCGATTATCCTCGAGCGTCTAGGATTATGCATCTTGTTACGAATAGGTGGACAATGATTCACAATCCGCAAACAAGCTCCATTTCCCGAGGATTAAAAGATTAGCTACCGTAAGTAAGGAATATATGCCTTGGCGGCTGACAATAATAGAAGAACAATCGCGTCGTCCGATAGCGAGGCAGGTGCGGCGCGCCTCTTAAGAATACGGTGTTTCCCAAACAAGAATTTGCCGAAGAAGAAAGGTGGCGTCATCGTGGATTACGCGTTCACCTCGGTCGTCTCTCCTTCTCTTCTCTTCGGCGGCATCACGGTCGGACAAGAAGGGATTGTGTATGCTCGTGTGCGTGTGCTTGTGTTGCGATCCTTCTTACTGTCATCGTAATGCGCTCCTGATGACACAAGGACAATGCCGTCCTCGAATGCGGAGGTCGGCATTCATCTACGTGTAATTTTGCGGCCGGGCCGTGCCAACTTCTTTGTTGTGTCGATATTCGAGTTGTAAAATGGGGATTTTGTGGCAAGTTTCGCTCTACTTTGGACCCAGCAAGTTCTGCGTGCACGGCGTGCTCAACGAAGTCTATTAGAATCTCTTGGCAACGTGCAATTTTCTCCAACAAGCCAGGCTCGTATGTTAATAACATTCGCTATTGTTGTAAAAATATACGTGGGATATCATTTGTCCTTGTGTTAATTAAATCGATTACACCGTGTTAACAAAAATAATTCTTTTCACGCACGAAAAAATTGATATGTATGTGAAAGTAGAGATGAAATTTAGCATAGTGAGTTCTGTTCCGCGAGATCAAGAAATTTGCGTTTTTTATGCACATTTGAAGTTTAGATGAGGTCATTTCGGTCGCGATGTAAGATAAAATTTTGCGATTGTCTGAAAATCATGTATTTCCATGTAAAATTGGTCGCTGAATCCGAAAATAATAAAATTGAAGCGATTGGAGCAGAGTAAAAATGGTAAAAAAATGCATTTTTAGTCAAATATCGCTCAAATTCAGTGCCGTAGCAGCCAGGGGGAGGGGATTAGGGTAATAAATCCCCCCAACCCCCTTCGAAATTTTGGAACCAAATATGAAAATATGAAAATGAAAGGTTGAAAGCCGAGAGAGAAATGATTTTTATTAATGGTTATTATTAATGGAAATTAAGAATTCTTAAAACCTACCTTAGAAATACAATGAGTAAAGTAAGGCATAACGGTTTAACACAAATGTACATTCACAAAAATTTGACTTCTTCTTTAATATAGAGGAGGTACTCGACAGATTATTTAAAAAATCTAGACGCATGCTTCTAGTGTTTAATATTGTTATCTTATTTAAAAAAAGTTATGAGTTGTTCTGTGATTTAATTTTTTTTTAAATCCCCTTCGAAATAAAATCCTGGCTACGCCCCTGCTCAAATTTCTCCCTTTTTCGGCCTTTCTACAATTTTTTGCGAAAAAGTGGTTATTACATCTTTTTCATTAACATTCACAAAGAAAGGCCGAAAAAAGGGAAAAATTCGAGCGATTTTCGATTAAAAATGCATTTTTCAACATTTTGTTCTGCTCCAATCTTTAATTTATCATTTTCGGATTCAGACCAATTTTACATGGAAATATATGATTTTCAGACAATTGCAAAATTTCATCTTGCACCGCGGCCGAAATGGCCTTCTCGAAACTTCAAATGTGCATAAAAAACGCAAATAACTTGATCTCACGGAACGGAATGCACTGCTATGCTAGATTTCGTCTCTTTCACGGACATATCGATTTTTTCGTGCATAAAAAATGCTGTCGCACGGTGTTATAAACCATCAGGGTTGGGAAGTAACGCGTTACTTGTAACGCCGTTATCGTTACCGTTACTTTTTTATAGTAACGATTTGGTAATGACGTTACATTTTTTTATAACGGAAAAGTAACTCGTTACGTAACGAGTTACTTTTTTCAATAAATAACGAGTAACGATAACGATAGCTTTCCAAAAGTAACTTTTCCAACCCTGGCATTACTGTTTCCGTTATAAAAAAATATAACGTCATTACCAAATCGTTACTATAAAAAAGTAACGGTAACGGTAACGGCGTTACAAGTAACGCGTTACTCCCAACTCTGTAAACCATCTTAATTGTCTGAAGTAATAATCGTCAAAAACGCATTTGAAGATTGAATACAGCATTATGTGGACGAGCTTTCGTCCGTGTCTGCGTAACCGACTTCTGCGACGATCTATTTTCGGACCGCAGGTGGTTCTACGGACGAGCGGAATCACATGTTGGCCTCGTCCTCTGTGCCGCAAGTGTCGGGAGGAGTAACCCTTCGATCGTCAATCACCCGGCGATCGCAGTGAACTTCCTGAGAGCGGTAGGAGGGCGCGGATTCAGAATCTGTTTTACACGACGGAACATCAATTATACGTTCATTATAATATGTAATTGGATTTTTTTCTTTTCTCACGATTTGAGACGCAGCCCGTGGAGACCGCGAAAATTAATTGATTTCCCTTAAACGTACACGTGATTTCTGAACGTGCGGCATCGCTTTTGGAATCTCATTTTTGAACCAACTTGTTGGTTCGTAAATACTTCCTTGAAGAATATCGAAGTCGACAATTATGATAAAGCACATAAAGAGACGCGATGCAATAATTTCATTACAGAGGGACAAGACAACGAAGACATATCGTTGTTTTATCCACGTAACTTAATTATCCGTGCGACATGACAGGTAAGGGCGACCGCAGCTCGTATCACGAAACTCTCCACGTAATCTGACTCCGTTCTCTCCTTAGACTAAATATCTCGTCCTTCCGAATTACGATAGCGTTTGTAGGCGGAAGTCCGGTGGCCGAGGGATCGAGTGGTCAATGCCAAAGGGGCCTAGCCCCAGCTCAAGAACAACACATCGGGAAAATACCGCACGATCGTGAGGCGGGAGCGTCTTTCCCACACTCTCGCTTGTGAAAGTTCGTTACGATTTCCCGCACGTGCATCAGCTCGTCAAGGAAGTGCCGCTTGCGATTTCATATCGGCAACGTTCGATCGCAATAATGGTACCTGAAAACAACGTTAGCGTTATCGTGCCGCACTGCGCTTGAGGGTCTCATACTGCATCCGTGTCTCACTTTATCGCATGCCGCATGGTCGACATATCTAAATTGTGCGATTGACCATTAAAAGTGTATCGCGTGAGGAACGCGTGAGAACAACACGCATCTCGAAATGATTCACACATTTGCGTGAGAATCGACGATGAATGACGATCGAGTAATCGATAGGACGAACCTGCAGCCTCGCACGTATATGACTCTAATGAATAAAATAATGTCACAATAACACGCAGCGTATCGTAAACGAAATAAATCTTCATGGAGAGGAAACGTATCGTTACACAAACATCATGACTATTTCACATGTAGGAAATGTACATCTTTCTCGGGAGATACTTCTCCCGTCTAGGGTTCGCCGCGATCGCCATAAATATCATCTTCGCAGTAATCCATACGATATGGCGTTGAAAAAGTCGGTTAAAGATACGAAAGACGCGGGAAGACTGGGGTAACAGCGACGGGGAAATGTCTTCATTTTTTTTTTGTTGAACGCGAGGGTTGCAATCGCGCACAGTAGACACTTATAATATACAAAACAAATGGGGAAAAAAAGAATACTTCTTTTATTCTGTTTCAGATTGCTTTATATTTTCAGACAGCTTTTAACAATGAAGATTTCATTCCTGCCGCTCATTTTATTTCAAGTCTCAAAATGTCGTTCAGAGGAGGAAATTTCAAAGAAATGTCGTTTGTATTAAATACCATTGCATTCAAAACACACGTCCATTACATAATAAATTCTTTTATACAGGAACGGCCTGACCGCGAAATATTTGTATCCGCTTGTATCATCCCCATCGATCGATCAAATTGTATCACAAGGCATTCGACCTCATCTTCGACTCCAGTTGCTTGTGTATCCACCGAGATCAGATAGACACAGGATTGACACATCAGGACACAACCGCAATGGCGTCAGTCAGCCATTGCACGTGCGATAATTCCGGTCGCGTTACCCTTCATGTAGCATTCACCCCCCGATGCGCTCAAGTAGGGGTTGCGGCTCGCTCTGCGACCCCCCCCCCCTCTCTCTCTCTCTCTCCCCTTGCCGAGAGAACCCCAAACGAGTCTTGACCGGTCAGTGCCGGATAAAAGCTTTTTCCTTCTGCAGCTGTTAAACCGGTGACCTCCGCAGTTGCGCGCTCCCGAAACTCACAATGCTCACGGTAGTCCGATCCATAGATCCCGATATAGTCGCCGGACATATAAAAAAGAGGGAAAATACGTTACCCACTGACCGACTGGACCAGAGTTAGTGGAATGACCGATTAGTTGCATGCTTTCTACAGTTGCACAAATTCGGGGTAAAAGATCAGGCAGATGTAGAACGCCTTCGGGTTGCACACGACGTGAATTCATTTGGATAATGATCGAAAAATCGAAAACTTTTTGGCTGTCGCAATATAAGCTTTCAAACAGTTTGCCGTTGAATAAAACGACAAAAGATGCTGAAATAGCTTAGAGGATTTCGTCCGAAAAACCACAAACTGCTAAGAACTTCTGTCCTGAATCTATTTATTTAATTATACTAATATAATACGTTAATATAATTAATCATACTAATATAATTAATTATACTAATACTTAAGTAAGTCTACTTTCGTTCTAAATAATGTATATGGCGCTTGTAGAAAAATTTATATTAACGTTTAATAATACGCAAATTATAAAAGTTTACTTAAGTCCTCCTCGTACAAATTCTTCCTGAGAAGTCAAAGTGTAATTAGGATATAAGTACAGCGCGGTCGTTTCTATCGCAAAGTGCATCAGGAGAAAAATTCTCGAGCATAGCGAAGATCGCCGGTGCATTTGCAGAGCTGCGATCTGCGATTGCCCCTCCCGACGAAGTTTTAATTTGAGTTCAGCGATATTTTCTGGAGCGTAGTTTCTAGTCGAGCTCGTACAAGTAAGACCGGTCTCGGGCGAAAGTACCATTACATCCGAGTTTGAGTGTAACCACTTAAATCTTCGATGAAGTTCAACAGCGTTAAGTACGATGTATACAACGCGCGATATTGCCGCGTAATTCAATAAACGCGGTAGGGGAGGAAGGAATATCAAGCGAGATAAACGATCTCGAGGTAAGCAGATCTCGCTGGGGTGCGACTGCTTATTCGCGTAAGTCAACCGCTGTAATTATCTTTGTTATTTTTTCATTAAATTCCTATCAAGTTTCAACCTGAGTGCTCGGCTGATAAAAACACTTTTGTGATCAACAGTATGTACACACAGAATAATTGTCTGAATTATTGCGCACTCTCTTTACAAAAAATTCACATTTCCGCCACGATGCTGATCGATTAGTTTGTTTTTAATTTGTGTAATGCTTTCTCTCAAAAATCCCAATTACTTTATCAAGATAAATACATCACAGTCGCTATATGTGATTTTCCAGATATTCCTTTTGAAACTTTTATATCAAACTTTCTTGATGACGCATGCTCCTCTAATATTAATAGGTCATTCTCGAAAGGATCACATTCACGTACACCCGGAAATCGTAAAAGTGTAACGTTTTGATCGTTATCGGAATTAACACCGCGTGTGATATTCGACGCGCATATGTAGGTCACCGGCTTCTGGCTTCTTCTAATTTAATTTGTGTAGATCGTATCCTATCAAAAGCCTGTTATATACATAACTATTTTTTGCCATCACTATTCACTCGCCGATACATATTTAATCATCATTCATATAATAATTTCTAAAACACATTATGTTATTTTTTATGAATTAGATTATTTTACGTTCTTCAATTTAATATGTAAAATGAAAAGAGCATTGGTTACAACAGGTATTTGGGAGTTCAAAAGCGTTAGCTTCTTCTGTTACGAAGTTACGAAAACGTCAATTCTGTACAAGACTATTATACTTATATTTGAGCGTTCATTATAACCGCATGATAACGTGATACTTTCATATTCGACAGGATGGTAAACGGATAAGTAAACGCGGGAAGAAGATGCGAGACCCGTATCCAGGGCAACCGGACCCTATCTCATCCTCCGCGGTCCTGAGAGCGTTTCTAGATGTCTTCTTAAGTTGCCGGAACAAACTTCGACTCGGTAGAACAACGTGTAATGCCCAGAGGGAAGCGGGAGCACTGTCGAAAGGAAAAACAGGCGAAGAAGAAATTTACTTACAGCACGGGATTACTGTTTCGCCCCAGGTCATCTTCCGTGCCTCATGCAACGAGTAATTTAACTCGTCTCTCTCGCGTCGAAAGGCGCCGACGATCCTTTTGTTTCTGTTAATTAATACAGAAGACGCGCGATTTAATTTCTCGGCAAATTAAATTCCTGTAGCATGTCTTTCGGCGTTAACACGAAATGAAAAGATTTAATTAAAGGAACGGCTGAAGTGAGTGCTGAGTGTAAACTGGACGAAAACATAAGTTAAAGCGTCTTTGAAATCTTTTTTTTTTCATGCAATGCTACAAAAAGCTACATTTATATATATTTATGGTTGCCTTCCATACGTGTTAACAGGCAACAAATATTATTTATCAGCGCCGATACAGATCGATTGTTATCGCTATAAGATATTTCTTTAGGGCACCCTCACTCTTCGTTCTTTTCTCCCGATCGAGTCTGAACTCCGAATCGCGTAATGTTCCCGCAATTTTCCAGAAACTTCAAAGGAAGACCGTAGGACCGTAGCGAAGATCACAATGAGCGATCGTTATGCGTATTCAAAATGGTCCTGCCTGGTAGGGTGTAGCCAGCAGCCCATTGTTGACCCTTCGCTTCCCTGAAAACGCAGCCGATTGTGCAAGCCTGGCTCACGTGTAACCGTAAAGCGGATGTTGATGGATCTACCTCTCTCACCGCGACCCTCCCTCTTACCGATCCCGCGAGAACATTAGATTCAGAAATGTTCGAAAAACTGCGAATAGTCGCACGCTCATGTTATCGTTACGACAAATTTTCGTGTAAATTCATCAACAGGTGATTGTATCTTAAATTCTTGCATTAATCTCTTTTGTGTTTCTTTTCACATCTTTTAATCTTTACAATTATTTTAACAAAACGAAATTACTCTTCTCTTTAATTTGATGCATTTCCACCGCTTACTCAAACTCTACACTTGCAGCGACGTAAATTTTGCCGTAATCTTGGATCCTGTTGTCCGACGAAGGCAAGGAAATAAAAAGGGAAGTTCCGCCCCGATCGTATACGTTTTAACCCATCCTCGTCTTTTCTTCTTCGTGACTTCCACGGAGCTACGATCCGCAGGATGTAGCGTCTACTGTCCGCATCAGAAGCACACACATGACAAAACCGATGACTGATGACGCGAGGCACCCTCTCCCCGGCGAGAACTTTTGTTTATTCGCATCTCCGTCTCCATCGATCAATGGCCATCGCGGACTTTCCGCGCAAAGACGTAAGAAACCATATAAGATACTATAAAGTCCCTTAATATCGAAGTCGAGCAGTTCTCCGTAAATGCCCATTATCAATAATAATATTATTATCACATGCCTTGGTGGTCGAACTGGTACGACGCCCGCCCGGAGTGTAGGGACTGTCTCTTATACACATCTAGATGTGTATAAGAGACAGTGCCTTGGTGGTCGAACTGGTACGACACCCGTCCGGAGTGTAGGGAGGTCCAGGTTCATACCCAGTAAAAACGACCTCTGTCTCTTATACACATCTAGATGTGTATAAGAGACAGATCTTATACATGCTTATTAGCATCAAAAATTATTAAAATTCTGCTCGTTAAATGAACCAAAACCCGTGGTCGCTAACGTAGTAAGAATATTTCTAATTAATCTATTTAGCCAGTTGTTGTCGAATATTATTTACTTTAAATAATATTATTGTTTGCAGCGACAGTTGGTATTTGATTTATTACAAACGCATTCTTCCTAATACGCAATAGAATTTTATCTTAAAAAATTAAAATCAAACGTAAGGCATTCTGAGCATTACGTATTATTTCTTCTTTGTCATTAATTTACACTTAATTCGCGAGCTTGTTAATGTTTAACATAAAATAATTTAATGTTTAATACAAAATATTTAGACACCTTAAGAAAGTTCCCCCTAAAAAAACGTTTTAACTTTTTATAAGAAATTTAGTTGTGTACAGGAACATTCTGTATAAGAACATTTGTCATAGTACCGAGATGAAGCGGTTCGAAGGCAGGAATGAGACTTTATCGCGAGTCATCGTGATCGCCATTTCCATCTTATGAGCAAACAACCGAGCAGGAGAGAGCCGGTCGATGAGAATGGAGAGTGCATCTCGTGGCGTCCATTCCGCGCGACGATGGTGAACCGGAAGGTCGCCCCTTTGATACGAAGGGCGTCTGAACGTCGGTTCGGCCGCTGCACAGAACGATTTATTGATTAGTACGGCTAGCCAATGGCGCATTGGTCAGTTGCACGAAGGCTCCCCAGATACAACCCCAACGAGCAAAGAGCCGAGGGGGGTTGAGTCAGGGAGAGGGTTGCAAACCCCATGGCATCGTCCGACGGTCCGGGGAGAGATGTTGTAGCTTATCTCATTCTCGGAAATTATGGTGGAACGATGAAGGGTGCCGTGAACGGCCGTGTTCTGCCTTCGGCAGCCATTGCTTTTGCCCGTGAGAGGCTAATATTCCTTTTGATCATTCCGGAAAGAATCGGAAGTTCTGTAAATTAGTTTGCAGGAAAATGCGAAGTTCATTATTTCGATTTGAAATTTCCTGTATCGCGCTGATTTATTTGGTGACATCTGAAAATTTATATATATATATATATATATTGAAGAGTTCTCTTAGAAAAACACGATCATCAAAGAGCCAACTGTAGGAAAGAAATCAGCTTGAACACAGTTTTCTTCAGAAAAGCTGAAAGAATATTCTACCGTCAGAATTAAAGATTTTCTTAACGAAGACAATTGCATATGACACATTTTTCTTATATATTTCAGCAATAATTTATTTCAAGCTTCTTCAGTTGTTAAATTACAAGAATCGAGGCGGCAGCGGCAGTGTTAGCACTTTTGAACGTGAAAAATTAAGCAGTCAAAGGCTTTTAAGCGCACGCGAGGAGCCGCTATCAATTATTCAAGATCAAGCCACCAATCTTGGATCCCTCTTTCGCCGCCGCGCCCCGTTGCGACTTTCTTTCTAAAATCCTCTCCCGTAGACTCTTCTGATTTATCTCCCGTAGTTACCTACGCCTTAACTCGAGAGCCGCGACATAATTAGGCCCACGGCATCAAGTATTTATTCTTTCATTAGCCTCCTCTCTCGTAGGAAGCTATGAGAGGGTCGGAGATGAGACGATGTCATCCGAGCGTAACTTGATCAACTTCAAACTTTGCCCGCTTTCTCTCTCTCTCTCTCTCTCTCACTCACTCACTCGCTCGCTATCAGCTGCCGCGCTGCAATTACTATTGCAAATTCCACTTTATGACTCATAAACTTATTTTTATTATTCCATTATTAATTAATTAAACGTATCATTAATATTAAATCAGTGATATCACGTTTTGAGTTAATTATAATTTTCTAACTGTAGATTAACAATATGATCTTTTATTTTTATTAAATTTCTTGCAAGTATAATTACGCTCTACTTCCAAACAGCTTCTATCCAAGATAATATTTCCACAGCTACTTCCATTGATTAATTGTCTGCGTCCTCCATCATGGGGTGTGGTTTTACAGCGCACTGAGAGAAGGGTTATATTACTCTGCGTCCTGATTGGAGGATGGAAACTTTGAGGGAAGCTTCTTCTGCAAAAGGGTTATGAAACGTAAACGATGTAAGAATCGAGTTGAAAAAAATATTTACTATTTTCTGATTTTCCAACACGTGTCCACGATACCTTTAAGCGAGGCAAGAAGAGATCACGAGAAAAAAAATTAATCCGAAACAGCACGCGTCCACTGCGAGTGGAGCAAGATGCTCGTCGAAGCGTGGTCCAGACTGCATCTGCCGCCGATATCCCTCCGCCCTTTCGACAAAAAAGAAATGGCGGCTAAGTCGATTTAAATTATTCAACCAAATTTTTTCACGTCATCTTGCTCCCATCTCGCAGCGCAACTGCAGCCGTTTTTCGGCGCACGTGCTGAGGCCATCGCCACGGTCATTTTTATCGTCATTCAGGTGGTGGATCTCCAACGAATTTTTTTTTACCATTCAGTAGGATATACTTTATGGCACGTTCCACAAATTTCATCTTTGGCTGACGATTAAAATTTAACGATTAAGTTTTAATTGCGACCGGTATAACAATTCTACAAAGAAAGAAGCAAAGTCGCTAATTAATGCACGGTGTGTTGCGATATTACGACAATATTAATATTTATCATGTTTGAGATAATGTGAATTTATGCGCTCTTTTATAATAATGCACGAACGACGGTACAGTGCCGGAAGATATATTTGTATTACGGTAGACCTCTTGTGTAAAACTTTTGCCGGATTCAAAGGAAATGTCACTACGCGCATAAATCAAATTAACTATGTAAAAGTCCACATTTGGGTCCATTCGGTGACAGTTATTAAAAAGAATGAACCCCTTGAACAGATGCTTCTTTCTACCGTGGAAATCATGCCGCGGCCGTTTTGATTTATATATCGGCCGCATGGGTGGGCCCTTGGAGTTTTCGGTAGCGGAAAGGAAAACTCTTTAATAGTTTCACGCGTGCGCTAGACCCCATTATCGGGACACGATAGGTCTGGGAGAGCCGGATCTCCAAAAAGCGGAATATGCCTCCGAAGTTCATTAAGAACGATTTCACGTCACCCGGAACATTATTTACGGCAACTTGCGATAATTAACTCGGTATACTCTCTGCAATTCCTCGATACGATCAAAGTACCCCATACAGCACAGAACATTGCAGCAACATTGCAGCAATATTGCAATATTGCCGAAATATTGCAGTAACATTGCTGTATGGGACGGCGATATTCAATTTAAAATGTTCGTCTCATATCGAAGATATTGAAGTAAGCTACTTCTATTTTCTATGTTTCATTTGGGGATATAAAAAGCACGGACATGGTTGTTTCTACACAGAAAAAAAATGCTGTTGCTTCAATTAAAGTCTACGTCACGGGCTGCCACAAACATAAATAGTTCATAAAATAATCTAAATATTTGGTCCAATCATAATACAATTGAATGAACTATTTATGTTTGTGGCAGCCCGTGACATAGACTTTAATTGAAGCAACAGCATTTTTTGTCAGTGTATAATGCAATTTTACTCACACGCGATATCGTTCGTGCATGGATAAATTGTTGAAAGAGAAATAATTTGTATATATCGAGGCAGACGAACGGGAGTGGCTTTATACGTCGCCACGGATACGCATCCAGTATACGGAGTCAGTTGCTTGTGATAAACTACCGGCAAGGATCGAAGCTATAACGCTCTCGTAAACATCTTCCCACCCCTGCCGTCTTCACCGCCGATGATATCGTCTCTTCCTTTTCACGGCACTTACACGGCGACATGGCTGACAGCAACAGGCGGCACATGTCTCTTTTATCCTCTTTCACCTCCGATCGTGATACTTGCTTTTACAGTTTCCCTGCGCGGTTGCAAAGCGTCGTGAAATGGGACATACGTTTTTACATACGTAATTCAGAATCCTGTGTGATCTCATTGTTCTTAGACGCGCGATGAATAATATTTTATCTCCACAGTATATCCCTTAATGCGATACGCAAGCTGCAACACAGTCGCCTTTGCAATAAGGAAATTTACAAGTTTCCGTAATTAATTCTGTAATTGCGACGAAGTCTTGAAATTATTTTGCATCTAACTGTTTAATATAACTAATAACTTGAAGGAGATTAAATATAATATTTCGCTCGAACTCAGTCTGTTTGCGCCAAGCCGTTTACAATAAACGCTGTTACGTAAAGCGCATGCGGAACAAGCCATGAAATTTAATTAATTAAATGTTCCACGTGTATCTATGCCAAATTAATTACCGGAGCACGTGGATTTATTATCCCGCTCCGAAAGCAGCTGCGTCTCGCGATCGCGCCCAAGTAAATTGAGGATTCGCGTAATTATATGTTTCGCCGAAGAGAAGATGATGAGAGAGCGCATCGCGAGATATTCTCGACGTCGGGCGATGATAGCAGCCCAGACTGCAAGAACTCAATCGCTTTTATAAACGTTACGTGTATCGGAAACATATCACTTACCCTTTTAACATTTTGATAAATGGAACACTGTATATTTCTGACTTACATAAAAATTGCAGACGACTATAGGTCAATAAATCTCAGTAACGAAGCAAGTCTCGCCGCCTCAACACGATTTGCGGAGTATCGCGTCGTGTAAATCGGCATATGCGTGCCCCTTTTTTTCCCATCCGTACCCGTCGCATTCGAATCCCCTGCTCGTATTATGCAGAAAACTTCATTGTTGTCACGCTCAATGGCGAACAGGATGGATCCTGGGTATTCTCGTTTTACATAATTCCGTCATAGTCATTGGGCATGGCAGGTTGGTAGACATACCGGAGAGATCCAGTTTACTGAAAAATATAAGAATCGAGCGAGTAAGATAATAATAGCGATAAAATATAATTTATAAAAACTGGCATTATTTAATAGTTGTTACTTATAATGACGCTAACGTCCATTTCCACCAATGTAGATCAACTTTAATAGTTCTAAGAATTAGAAAGAGATAAAGAGTAAGTTAAACCGAGATTAAAGTTAATCTACATTGGTAGGAATAGGCAATGGCGCAGCCGGGGGAAGGGGGATTAGGGGAATAAATCCTCCCCTCCGAAATTTTGGAACCAAATATGAAAATATGAAAATGAAAGGTTGAAAGCCGAGAGAGAAATGAAATGATAAATGCATTAAGGTCTAAAGCAAATGTCCTGAACGAATATTGTTAAATATTATTTAATTAAAAAAGTTATGAGTTGTTCTGTGATTTTAATTTTTAACCCCCTCCCCCCCGAAATAAAATCCTGGCTACGCCCCTGGAAATGGGCATAAATGTATTATAATGCACGCGGACACAACTGGGGACCATTACATCGATCCCGTGAAATTCATTTCGGCGATTGCTAATTAAAGTTATGGAATGACAGGAGTAAATATAGCGAAGAGTCACAATAGAGAGTTTTTGCAATACCGTCTTTTAGATACGGTGAACGCTATAATCACGTTATTGGGTCGAAAGACCAATCACGTTATTGGGTCGACCCAATAACGTGATTTTAACGTTCACCGTATCTAAAACGGTATTGCAAAAACTCTCTATTATGCGTTCATATCGAGAGACAAAGTCTCCCCAATTTCGGTTACCCTACGGAGTTTTCCGTGTCCATCGCGCCGTTCGCCTTTCCGGTTTTCTTCCTCTCGTTATAGGGTCACTCTCGAAGCTTATAGATTTCCCGTCTCGAAGGACGCAACGGGGCGAGCTCTCGAGAAGGCAAATACGACGGATGATCGAGAGGTCCGTCGACGCGAGGGAAGACAGATGCGATTCGAGAGGAGGCCGCGCGCAGCATCCTTCGCCCGCGCGCACCGACTTCGCCGCTTCCGTCTTTTCGATTTCCTCTCCCTGCCGTCGCGGCATCCCTTCGCCACCGCCACTGCTCCTGTGCACGCCGCGTCTAATGTGAGAAACCTGTAATGTGTTTACTGATGGGGACGGTAATAAAAATATGACATCGCGAGATGTGATGGAATAGGGCTGCGAGATCGTAGGCGAGATCATTGATTTTTCCCTCCCGCTCGACGCGCTTAGTGACGAGAGAGTGAATTTGAGAAGCTTGATTGAATTCGAGTGGAAAAACTGATTGAGGATGAAATAACATGCGTAAATGAGCGTAGAGAATATTAATTACAGTTACAATTTTTCTTCGGTTTACATTTTTTGCTTATTAAACCTTACGCATATTAAAGTCCACACTGAGAGAAAACGAAATAGTTCTGGCAACTATAATTTGGCAACTCTGAAATTTAAGTAGTTGCAACTAGTTTTACGAAGTAATAGGAGCTAAAGTAGTACTGAATACTATAAAAATATAGTCACGCTAACTACATTTGTGAACTATTAATTGATAGTGAAATAGCGACTCAACTATAATTACACAGTTATATAGACTTCATATACAAGTAAGATATTATGACAACAACATTTTTCCAGTTTAGACAAATATTTAGACAAATATGTAGTTTATTCAATGATTTACTATAAATGGTTAATATTACTACGTTTTCTTAGTTCATATAACTTATTTGTTGTTGTTACCGCAACTTTATAGCACATAGTTGAGGCGCTATTTGTCCACAAATTTCTAGTTGCTGATACGACTTTTTTCTCTGAGTGCGCGACCTTATGTTAGCCCTTGTCATAAGATTCTTGAAATGTAACTTAATATAAATTTAATCGCGCGCGCGTCCGTCCGCCGACGAGCGATGGAAAATTTCTCACTTGGTTTACCCCGCTCGCGCTCACACTCGCCCGCTATCACGTCTTTTGTGCTAGCTCGCTGGTGAGTCTTCTCGCATCCGGCAGATCTGTGCTAACGAGAACGTTATAGGGGCGCCGTGAACGAAATCGTTCAAGGAATATCGCAGATCCTTTGAAGCGCTGACAATCCGGTGCAAACTCTCGAAAGGTCGATCGATCTTGGTTCCGGAACATTAAGACGTCTTATAATAATGGATACGCCTTTGACACCCGCGCGCGAGCTGTCGCTCTTTTAGAAAAATTATTTCCTCATTTAACTGCAGGCGACACAAAGTGCCACGAAGTTAAGGGCGTAGCTAGTCCCTACACCCTTTCCCGCAGCGCGCCTTTCGTTCGTCGTGCGTTTACCATGGCGACGAATGTGCCGATCGAATGTCCAGTGAAAATTGAGAGAAACCAGATTTCAGGACGAGCGCACGTCGGACCGGAAGAGTGGGACAATGGCGAGATCGGCAGTTGGTCTTTGTTACGTAGAACTGGAATAGGACCAGAGGCGTTAACATGATTCCTGGGTAGAGGGTCGTACGACGCCGACGAGTCGGTCGCTAAATGCTTACCACGCCTCTAAATCCTTCAGCTCTCTTTGCCAGCGGCAAGCCCTGCGAAACGTCAAGAAGAGCAAAAGCCTATCCTTCGAACCGTCTTATATAATTGCGGCAGCAAAGTCAAAGTCAGGGACGATTGGTTGCTTCTTGCACGACTTTGAGAAATATAGACACAAGTTAAACGTATTAACCCTCAACGTGAATAGGAACGGCATTAGGCAATTCGACGCCGCCCCCAATATTTAAATCTGTGCCCTACACTGCACATCTAAACATATTATTTTTACACGCGTAAACATTTAAAAATGACATATTTGACTAAAGCTCTTTTCACATCCTTTTTGCCGTTTTAAGTTACGTTATTTAACGCGTTTAAGCGTATTAAATTAAAAATTAATATGTTTAATCGTGTTAAATGACATGATTTAAAACAGCAAGAAATGTGTGGAGAGCATCAGCTAAAATAACACGCTTGGATTTGGAGTGTATATATCGGGATTGCGCTGAAAAAAAATGTACGAAAATTTTTTTTTCAAAAAATTAGATTTGCTGTCTTAAATTGGAAAATTAGTTGCAAAAGTGAAAAAGTTACATTCGACTATCCAATGCCGCGTGTATCTCTATACGAGTCTCGTGGAACAATCGTTCAATCCAAAAGAAAATAGATATTATAAAAGGAGAAAAAAGACCATTGCGAGAATGACAGATACATGTTAATGTATACTCGGTGTTATTAGGATTGAGACTACACTATCTTTCGAGAATCTCGGAATGCATAAAAGAGTCGCGAATTACATCGATCATTACATCGATCCATAGTGCTGCATAGTCCAGTGATTCGCGATTTTTATACATTCCAGAATTTATCGAAAAAAGTATCTTATTGTGCACAATATACACAAAACACTTCTAAAAAAATGGCGCCTCCATACACGGAAAGAATAGTTTTGCTGAAATATCTAAAAATTTGGCCAAATACAGATCTGAAAATAATTTTGTTAGACTATCAAAAATAACCAAATAGGACGCTCAAAATAATTGCTAGAATATGAAAACGGTTTGCAGCATTATCATCATGCTCGAGTGTCCTACTTACTTTTGATGGTCTAAAACAAAATTATTTTCAGATCTGTATTTGACTAAATTTTTAGATATTTCAGCAAAACCGTTCTTTCCATGTACCATTCGCTTAGTTAGCGTGTTACGCCGCTCCTGACTGTAAATGTAAAATCCCTGAGATTTCTGTTACTTATTTTGTCTAATTTTTATCAATTATTTTTTTTTCTAAAAAACTGAAACTTGATTTTATGCAATTAATGCTGAAAGATACAAAAAATATAGCAGTAAGTATGTATGCAGAGTGGAAAGCAATATTTATATTTCTCTTTTTCTATATCTATATAAATAAGAGTCCTTAAGATTCCATATGCATTAATACAATGTCTATAGTCAAAAGTTGATTATAATCAGGATAATAATAACAGAATAGATAAAAAGATATATATATATATATATACCTATAAATAATATATATAAACATATAATAAACATGTAATAATATATATAAACATAAATTATATATGGAACAACCATTTAAAAATTGCATGTCTATATAAATAAATATAAATAAATTAAATAAATAAATAAATAAGAATCACTGGCTCGTTATATTCAAACAATTAAAGAAAAAAGCGGCCAAATACGAGCAATTAAAAAGGTGGTAAGAATTATATAAAAGGATTTATTTAAAAAATCATTAAATTGAAATACGTTTCGACTTTTACATAGTCTTCTTCAGTAACTACAAATTATTTAAAGAGTAAAACATAAAAGATAAAAAACAAAACG
>NJRP01000252.1:76652-94920 GCA_003063835.1 Aphaenogaster floridana
GTTTTTTATCTTTTATGTTTTACTCTTTAAATAATTTGTAGTTACTGAAGAAGACTATGTAAAAGTCGAAACGTATTTCAATTTAATGATTTTTTGAATAAATCCTTTTATATAATTCTTACCACCTTTTTAATTGCTCGTATTTGGCCGCTTTTTCCTTTAATTGTTAAAATAAATAAATAAAATAAATAAATAAAATAAATAAATATAAATAAATAAATAAATAGATAAAAATCCTTAAAACTCCATATGCATTAATGTAATATCTACAATTAAAAAAGTTAATTATAATCAGGATAATAATAACAGAATAAATATAAAAAGATATGCTTATATAACTATCATATATATATATATATATATATATAATATACATATAAATTTTATATATATAAATTATTAATTTATTATAAATTAATTATAAATTATAAATAATTAATTACTACCGCTCAAAAGTTTCAGCACATTCTCCGTTTATAGAAAATTTGTAATATAAAGAATAAAATGTGAATACACAGTTTGTATATATTATGTTTATTAATTTATTGTTACATATTTTTGTTAAAACTGACTCCTTAAAGTAACTTCTTCAGGCTTTGATAAATTATTGTTTATTATTGTTTACTTATTGTTGTTTAATTATTATTATCTATTGTTGTTTACTTATAGAAAAATTTCACATTAATATTATTTGAGCACTAGGATCCGCTATGACCGTCAATGGCCTATCTCTCGATTTAAATTGTTTGTACCTATTGCGGTTTCGTCCTAATTATTGTTTATACACGTTGGCATTTCAATACGTTCTCTTTAACATCATCGTTTGTTGCAATAAATATTACTACATGCCTCGGTGGTCGAACTGACTACAACGCGACGCCCGCATGGATTGTAGGGAGGTCCAGGTTCAAATCCTGGCTGAAGTAATATTTTTCGCAACAAATTCTTTAGTTTTTCGGGTCGGGATGGGGAGGGGAGATATAGATGCTTGTTAGCATCAATATCATTAAATTGATTATCAATTTAATGTTGTGATATTCGAAAGAACTGCGTTTCAAAACCGATAATAACGACGCGCAGTTTATAGAAAAATCACACATTAATATTATTCGAGCACTAAGATCTGCTATGACCGTCATTGGCCTATCTCTCGATTTAAATTGTTTATACATATTGCGGTCTTGTCCTAATTATTGTTTACTTATTATTGTTTATTAAATAGCTTATTGTTAGTCGCCCACATGATATTCAAATGTTTATTAAAATGTTTATTAGTGTCTAGTGCAAAATTTGAAATCGATTTTTCATTCAATCGATATATGATATTAATCTATTTGAGAAATTTACTTATAATTTCTATTTATAATTATTTTTTAACATTTTTGAGCAACCTTATTGAATATTTCTGGGACTGAAAATAAGACAACTCTATATTTTATGATAAAAAATTGGAGAATTGTTAGTAAAAATATATACAAGCTGTGTTGAAACTTTTGAGCGATAGTGCATATATAGATACATATATAGAACATTTCCTCCGAAAATTGCATGTTATATGAAAAGGCATATGAAAGAGCCTCGATACTCACATACGGGTGAGCTTGTAGTACGGTGACACAAAAGTATACGGAGTATATATAGCTGAAAATATATATAGCTGATTGGACTCAAATAAAATTAATCGTATTACTTACAAGGAGGTATCATTTGTGACGGCTAATCCTCGTGAGAGGGTTTCCGCACTTTCACATAACTGGTTTAAATACCCGCATGTGATGTCTCTTCTTTTCTCTTCTTCTTCTTCTTTGTACAGTGTTGCTTCACGAAGGAATGTCTTCATCACTTATTTATGCGATATATCACAAACTGTCCGGCTTACCACGAGCTGCTATTATCGATCCACGTTTATGAGTTTAACAGCAAAGAATAAAAATCGTTCGTATACGATAATACTTTTGATTTCTGCTAGGTGAGATTACAAACGTTGACATCTGTCAGGTGCAGCATCGCGTTTCGATCGTTCGCGCAGCTCCGCCACCCCTTTCACATCCCCGTCTCTCGACATATTGTGGGAATCGCTACGTTTGCATAATTTTCCCAGGGCTTTGGCGAACATTCGGAAAATCGCAACACTTGCCCAACCTGCCGGCGTCATGGGTGTGCTGGGAAGGGCAGGGACCCTGAAAAACCCTCGTCCTTCAAAGGTTGAGCTAGTGAAATCGTGCGTCTTTGTATGGAAATAAGAATGCCCCCTGCACCCCTAGTGTACACCCACGCGCACGCATACACGCACTCAATCGCGCACACTACGAAGCGCGATTCGTGCGCGAAACTTCAAAAGGCAGTCATGCGAGAGGGAGACGGAAATAGGGTGAATAGGAGCGAAGCCGCAGGTACAATTGGACTCGGGCACGGCGAAAATATTTTTTTCGATCGGAAGGAAGGGACCCGACATCATGACCGTTATCCACATATCATCGTGAAGTTCAAAGTAGCATTGTCAACATCTTTTTCATATAAATCAGTACAAAGCAAAATTTTATTTGCAAGAAAGTTTGAGTTCGGTTATTGCTTAATTAACACAAGTATAATTTTTGGTGCGATGTGAGGTTGATGTTTTTAATAAAATATAAGAGTTGCAAAACAAAATATCGACGGCTAGTCATGGCGTCAATAAAAAAAGGAATGAAACGTCCGTAGAGGAAGATCCTCCCGACTACGGGAGGGTCCAATCTCATTAACCCTTCACCGACAGGAATTCGAAAAGGGGTTGGAATGCTAACCCTTCCCCGTCACCATAGCAACGAACCCTACTTTTATCTCCTTATAGCAGTGTCCAATGGCAACAGCCTTACCTGCTACGTGGAATACTGTTGCAGGGTGTATCACGTCGGCGATAATTTGATAACTTTTATATCAAATTGTACAGACGACCTTGATGTTACTGATATAAAAATAGTTATTTGATACAATTAATTGAAACTTTTTTGGAATATCAAAAATATATCATCAATACATCCGAAGCCGCAAAAAAGACTTTCCATTTACGTCAAGAAATTCAATCTTACCTTCTAGCATGATATAACTAATCAAATTACGCCCTTTTCTCGGAATTTATTCCGCTCTATTTAACGCAAAAGTCTCGTGATAGAATCATGACGTATTGTCATGAGATGCAAAAATTATGGAATTATTTTAAAGCAATAAATGTGCAAGAATTTCTATATCTTTTACCTTAGTAAAATCAAATTATCTTATAAAAAGTGCTGTATATGTTTCTTTTCAATCCGTTTCCCATTTTTGCAAAATGATTATATCATGACTATTAAGAATCTGGCAAAATCGTTTTGTATTTTTCCAGCGTATTCACATAAGAAAAGATTATCTTTCTGACGGAAGACAAATCGTTTTTGAAACTTCATTAGTCTCATTTCGTGCGTGATTTTCAAAACCTCATCACCTTTACTTTTCCCGTGGTCTCATAATGCATCGATCATTGGAATCTACCTGCGAAGGTTACAACTGACAAACGCATTTCGAGCTCCTTTCATCAGTTTTCCTTATACGCGTACTTATATACATCTCTCTTATATATAAACGAATTTAGCGTCGTTTTTGTATCAAAGCTCTCATCGCGCGACATTCGTTGAATGTATTAAAAGCACAATGGCACAATGTATCTACGCGTCTTAAATAAATAACATGTAATCTGATAGAACGAATGGTTGTAGATGAGCTGTCACAACAGATTGAGGTTCGAAAGGATTCGGGTCTCGCGGACGATTCTTCGTTTCGGAAATATTTAAGTGGATCTCCGATGTTTTGAGAGATACCATAGCCGGCGCCGGGACGGACGTCAGATTGGTGCCACGATGCTCTTACACGAGTAAAAAGGGTTTGTGGTTAATCTTTGAACATGGCCGGTCTTTCGAACGATGGACAAAGGTGTACCATACGCGAAAGTTGAGACGAAAAGTTTGCATCAATAATATCCGGCTGCCATGGACTATGAAGTTCGCAAGTCCTTCTTTGTAAAAACAATCTTGTCAAACACGAATATATTTCTTGTATTATATTTTTATTATCATAATTTATTATCGTATTCAATAAAAAAAATTTCATTGTATTACATATAAACATGTAAATGCATATTAACACATCAGAATAGTAACAATTAAAAATCGTTCTGTTAATCATTCTATTATCAGTTCTTTTATTGATCATTATATTTAAAAAATCTATTTTTCAACACAGAGAGAATTTTCTCTTAAAATTTATCCTAAAAATCATGGTAGTCATGGGACAACATGGTATTTCGAAGATTTTTATGCAATTTTCTCTGATTAATATCTACCACAATAAAATATAAAATATATTTGATTAATTTTACTAAAATACATAGTAAAATTTCCATAATTTTAAAATATGTTAAAATCTTATAATTCTTTATTGTTTTAAATTGAATAGATGCCAAATAGTGCTAAACATGTAAAATATCTTATTATAAATTTTACAATACAGCCTAATATTTTCAATCTGACTTAGTCGCTCATGATAATTTTACCATGCAGCATGGTAATTTATTGGCTAAGTCCGATGATTCTCGGTTTTTTTCGTGTCGGGTGTTACAATCTGCTTGGTAATTTTTATTATGTTGTTTATAAAATGTTTTTTTCCATATTTCAGAAATTCCTTTCGTTACCAATAATATTTGACAGGTTGCCAAGTTGTTCCAAGCTTATTACCAAACAGTAAAATTTGTAGTAAATTTTGCGGCAAAATATAACGAAAAATTCTCTCCGTGAACATACTCGATTTTACAAAGCATTGGTTCAATGCAGCTGCTGTGACAAAACCGATAAAATATTCATCGGCGAGTAATGCGAATTCGTAGTAATCGAATTTGTTCGCAGTGATAAAAGAGAGAGAAAGAGACAGAGAGAATTAACAAGAATGCGAAAACAAATTAGGCAAATGCACTCTCTGTAGATTCTAATTATTGTTTGCTCTCCCATCCTTCAAATCCGACATCTTCCGCCCATCGTAGTGAAATCGAATTGATTTTCCACCCAGTCTTTTATTCATTCATTTCGTCTTTAATCTGAAAGAAAACGCGTTCCTCTAATCTTTTCCTCCTAAAAATACTGACAGAAATAGACTTGTGCTAAACAGGGATCTCTTTCTACGAATATTTTTTACACTACAACGAGTAAATCCACTCAAAAACCAGTACAACAACCCCCTCTCCCCCGGATGCTAATTAAAGTTCAAGGGTGCGTTAGATGATACGGTAAGAGAGGAGCAGAAGGAACTCATTGGTATTCGAGACGTAGAGCCGCATAAAAAATAGCTTCTCTCCCGAAACGCAACTTGGATTTCTCGGAAGGTATACGAGGGATGAGGTAAAAAGGGTGTCGCGGGGGCGGCTGCGGGAGGAAGCCGCAGGGTGGCGAGAGAGAAAAAGGGAGGAAGTCCGACTACGCTCGGAAGACAGAGCCGCCGCCGCCGTCGCCGCCGCCGCCGCACTCGGGGCGCTAGAGGGATGATGAATATAAAGGCAGGGCAAGCAGTTAGGGTAGATTCAACCCTCTCGGCTCGTGAGCCTCACGGGCCAAGAAGAAGCTCAGATCAATACTTTTTATGCGAGAAGCCACGGGGACGACGGGGTTGAACGCGGGGTTGAACGCGGGTGGAAGAAGGGCGAGCCGGTTCGGATGAATACGGGGTTGACACGGCAAGGTGGAGCAGTCTCCCGGTCTTCCACCATCACCCCTTCCTCGACCCTCTCCGCTCTCTCTATCGCCGTCTTTCTTCATCTCTCTGCTCTTTCTCACTTTCTACGTGCCGCTGTAATCAGGAATATCATTAAACTCTCGGCTTCTTCCTTCGCAACAATCTTCTCCTTTTCTTCCGCGCCTTCCTTCTAGCCGCCCCCGACTTTCTCGACCCCCTGACAAGTTCCTCGTTACTCGTCCGCGCGCGTGGGAGGAAGAGTCGAGAACGCGATCCTAACGATCCCTCAAAGAAAGTCCGTTGCGTATCCTCGGTATATCTACATTGTCAACGTAACCGTCGAATATAATTGCTAATTGCTCAAGATATTTTATGATACCGCTAAAAACATTTGTGGTACACTTTTGGTACTGCGACCGTACCGCGTAAAAGGAAAGTGCATTGCGCAAACTTGTCCCTATATATTTTCTCTTCTAAATCCGTATAAACCACGGCGGTAACTTCTGATGGTAGTTCTTTGTGACGCGATAACAAAGTATAACGGAACTTTTTTTTAACAAAAATCACATTTTCTTCGCTCGAAGCTATTGCGTCCTTGCTTCCACCCCCATGGAGAGACGAGGTTTGGCAAACAAGAAATGCGGGTACAGACTAATTCCGTGACCAAAACTAGAGCAATGCCGTAAATTTTCCGAGCTTGATTTAGGAGATCCTGATGGTGTAGGTTGGATACAGATTCCGAGCGTGCAATTTCGTGCAAGGACTTTCTCCTCGCCAGCGAATGACAGAACCCTTAACGCATCCAAGCCGTAAATCTACAAGTTACGTAAAACTAGAGTAGAACATGCAACAGTTTCATGGAATATACTGATATTGCGAGGACACCAAACACGAATCCTATGTTTCAAATGTCGTTCTACAGATGTATTGCGTCACGGGACTCTTTTTCTCTGTGCTCTAAAAAATATATATATTTTAAAACGTCAGATATAAATGCCATTATTCTCATTTGAAAATACTATTGTTCTTGACAAAGAGGAAATACAGTTCTTCAATTATTGTCAGAATTAACCTTTCGTGGAGATTGTACACTTAAAACAAGTAACAAAAGAAAAAAGATAAAAATTAATTACTAATAACTCTATCCTTGATCATCTCTTCAATTTTTGTTTCAATTTTTCAAGGGACATAATTATTTTATATATCCAGTAAAAAATAGAACATTCAGCTGATCCGGTAAGTGCTTTGAAAGTCGGCGGGTGTTTCATAATCGCTCTCTTATAAAAAAAAACAGTCACGGCGGTCGAGTCTGTTGGATGTACGCGGACTGCTAAAAAGAAATGGGAGCCTCTTCGTAACTCCGCGGACGCCCGTAATCCACTCGTACATAGCGAAACTCGAGAGGGTGTTTCATCCTCGTTCCTTCGTCATGCGCGACGGTTACTCGGTGGTGCTCGAGCGGAAAGAGATACACACGCGGGTACGAAGACCCGCACACAGGCGAGGAACCGTCGCTCGCCACCCTCGCGCACGTCCGAGGGTGCGTATTTACGCACACGGGCGCGCACACGCACGTAGGTGTCCCGGAGATTCTGCAATATGTTATTGTTCGGCTCGAGCGAGTATCTTAGAGACCGCTTCTACCCCTCAGCCATTGTCGTGGTCCTTACAGATATTGACAACCCGCAGGAGAAATTGGCGGGATATCTGGAATCTCGGATCTTTCCGGGATACGCATCTGCTCTTGAGAGTCGGCCCCACTCTCGAACGAGTCGGATTAAATTCGTTTCTCGTTTCCTCTTCGAGTCTCGTGATTTCATGCAGGATCGAGCACCGTGACTTTTGCGCCACGTGGAAAGCTTCGTTGTCTCGGAACCGCGCGGTGCTCCTTTCGTATGGATAAGGCAAAAATATATATCTTAAACTCCAGAAAATTTAACCAAGTTAGTTATTTAAGTATTTAGATAAGATTAATTCTCTCGAGCACGATAAAATGCAAAACGGTAAAAAAATAGTCTATCTCGAATTGGACGAGCGCGTAGGAAGGGGATGGCTTCTGCAAAACGGAGAGAATAGGTATATTATTTTCGCTTGAGTGCCTCTCCTTTCCGATAAATGGTTTTTGAAAGATGTGGCAACCCAGAAAAAGGTTTCACGAAAAAGAGGAACTGAAAAAATGAATTTTACACAATTCGATGCTACGTAAGTATTCCGCAAGGAATACAGAATGAATACAATATATATATATATATATATATATATATATATATATATATATATATATATATAATCTACAAATAAAAAATGTTTTATTTCAAAAAGAGGATAATAATATAAAATAAAAATTATATAATTCTCTCGAAGAATTATATTAATTTTCTCGATACATTATTCGACCCAAAAATTTTATCGAATGTGCGATGATAATAATTCAATACTTTTTTAGAATTTTTAAAAAGATGCCTCTTTTCATATTATAATAAGAAACTACAAAATTAAATATAATATTAGCACACATATTAATGACAAATAAAAGAATAAAAATTCCTTTACGCGCCTATCATTTGTATCATAAAAAAATATTCTTTCAAAACTCAATTTTCAGATACGGTTTGCGATACACCGTCAAACGATCGTGATTTTTTATTGCGACGAACATGATTAATACATTCGTGTCCGATCTTGCAAATGAGGCCAAGGAGGCCTCAGAGATATCGATGCAAAATAGTAAATTATTTATCGCAATTAGCCCTTCCGTTCCTCGTCGTCGCGGTAGACAAAGTTTTCGCTGAATACGTTTTGAAAAGATCCGATATGATTGGGTCTAACTCTGCATGCCAAGATCCACGTAAATCGAAAACAATGTGCATATCTCGGATGGAAGCTAACGGAGTGACTCGCCAGAAGATTTCAACCGACCGCAGAAGAACTAGCAGAATGGCATCGTACGCCATTTCTAACTTTCATGCTAATCCGTTGATTGGTTTCCGTCTGATTGGCTACCTGCCAACAACCAACTGCACGAGCGATTGACGGACACGTCATTGTAGAATTATGTTTCAACACGAAATATAATATGTCTGAAAGGTTTTCGACCTTTCTGGCGACCTTACTGGCGAATAATATAATTACCGGTTACGACCCTTTCGAGCGATCTTACTCTCAAGCTTTTCCTTTTCTCTTTTCTTCTTTGCAGACTGGATCATATGTCTTACTGATGTGTGTTCTAGTCACTTTCGAAGTTTCTTTTCTACGTGAATAGTCACATCAGACGGACAAATCAGTTTCCGCAAGATCTGCAAACATGTTCAGTGAACTGATGTAATCGGCTAATTAAACTCGGAACAATGATCGAAAGGATAATGAAACGTGGCAGCCTAATTCCTAATTCCTAAAAGCGATATTAGCGGCATTCGATGGATATTCTATTTAAAAACTTTATTTTTTCAAACAAATGTGTGCTAAACAGAATATGCGAAGAACATCAGTTATCTAAGATATATTCTAATTCCTATCTTTAGTAGAAATATATATATAGAAATTAGTAGCCAACTAACCGTGAGCTAATAAAGTTGTATGATATATCATCGTTGTTTAGCTTTTGCTGAGCCAGTCGGCTATTTACCACAAACTGCAATTCTATAAATTTTGAACCAACTCAGAATGATGAGCGCTGTATACCCTATCCGCTATGTCACTTCAATTTATCGATATATGTATTTTTTATATGTCTACATATGTTATAACTAACGCAATTAGATTATTTTTTATAAATGCAATTAAATTTTTCAAGACGTACAAATAATTAGAATTGAAAATTCAATTTTTTCTTAAATTTTACTGCTTACATTTTCTTTTGCGTGCCATGACTCTAACAATTGATTGAAGCTCCGATTCCCGTAGCGCTATTAATACTTCAAAGCAGTCGATTAACTATAATCAGTACTAATCAAAATAATCAACATTTCGATGCATTTGTAATGCCAAAAAATTACACTTTGAATGATATAACCTATTTATTATCTATAATAATCTACATCGGGGGTTCTTAAACTTCATTTTTTGCTTACCACTCAAATATCTACACAAACAGTCACGTACCACCAATTAAAATTAAGATGAATACTGCAGTGTAGTATGCGTATGCTACACTTAAGCAATGTATGTTAGAACATGTGATCCCCATTACCGCGATTATCACACCCCCCTCGTGAAATGCTCGGTCTACGTTTGTCTATGTAACTCGCGTACCACCAGTGGTACGCGTACCATAGTTTGAGAAACTTTGATCTACATGATAATCGAGTTAATCTAATTAATAACGAGCATATCTTTTTCTTCGGCTTTTTTAAACGCCATGTAACACTAGATATAATAAGAAATATACAGATGATAGAGTAAAATTATTCACTTTGCTATTTACAATATATGTATATTCTACCAAAAATATAAGTAAACGAAATAAATTGCACAATGATTATAAAAGTAAATGAAATACACAATATATTTTATAAATTTCCTTTTTCATTAAATTACATTAGTTATAAGATGATTATTTGTAACATTTATTATAATATATTGATAATTTATATCTATAAATAAAATTGATCAAATGCTATATAACGATTAGATAGTATTTTGAAAAGAATGTAACTCCATTTTCTTACCTAAACACGTAATGAATTAGCTAGTGAATTGCTATAAATAATATTAAAGTTAATTACATCTAATAAAAAAACCTTTTTGATAACTTACATTAACATAACAATCCTAGATTAAAAATGACATCCTTTAAAACTGAGCTAATATCTAACATGCTAATAACATTTTGTTATTAGCTAATTAAAATTAACAAAATAGAGATCGGATCTAGTTATTTATAAACTATTAACTAAGCAATTAGTATACATTTTAACAAATTCAATGACAGTCAATGACAGTCAAGACAGATAAATATCTTACTTTTAATTATAGTCGATAAGTAACATTAAAATAAAGGAAATAACGTGTAATTAGCTAATTTTTGCAAAAAACAGTTCTTTAATTTATTTTAAACAAGACTTGCTAAATATTTAAATTCTCAAAATTTATTGTAGCTATTTAGTTAATAATATGCAAGGCAGCATTCTTTGGAAATTGTCATTTCTATTTTTCTTACTTTACCTAGCAAATGATAAGATGCATGTTAACCTTTCCGTTACACACAGGTACGAATTTGCACCAGCCAATTAAAAAGAAAAGTGATTTTTTCGACAAAGGGTTTGGTTCTAAGGCATTTTTAAACATTAAAATAATATTTTTCGATGTTGTATTACATTCCTCGAGATTCTTTACCCTTTCTCCTTCAATTAAAAAAAAAGTCAAAATCGCTCAATTTGAAATGAAGTTATAAGCCGTCAAAGTTACGCGGTGTAAATTTGCACCTGTGTGTACGCCTAAGTACGCCAGGGATGTGTATAACGGAAGGGTTAAATAAAAGTTAAAATTTAAAAAGTTATCACTAATTTACATTGATTGTGTTACTATCAAATAGTTACTACAGAGAATTTTATTGAATAATACCTCAATTCTTTATTCGCTAATTAATTAAAAAATTTTTAGTAGTAAGATGATAGTTTTATTTACATAACAAAGCATCGCCATCTATCATCATATCTGATATATGATGACTATAACAGCTAGATCACGAGTGACTGATTATAAATTATTAGCTAGTTAATCAGCTCTATCTGACCTAAAAATTTCTAGCTTGTACTACTTAGTCACTATCTTTGAAATCAGATCGTTTAATTCAATTTCTACTCGGGATGTAGTTCTCCGAGATAGATTGAAGTTCATGTTACGCGTGTTATGATATTAGTGTCCTAGTCTTCTCTTCCAACAGCGAAGTCAAGCAATCCTTCATTGCGGATCAACGAATCGACCGATCCGTGCTGAGGAGAAGTCTCAGCAAACTCCTCGAGGAAAAAGAAAACACGATGAATCGAGCACACCGTGAATCCCGCCACGCGCCACAATGCGCGTCTCTCGCGCCGCGAAGAGTCTTGAGGCGCGCACTTTTATTTATTCCGTCCCGTCACGCACGTCGCTCACTCGAATCTGCACGCACCCACACGGCTCCCGGAGCCAGCTGCTTCGCGCATTGTCGAATCTTTCAAAATCTTTATGCGTCACGATCCCCCTCTCGCACCTTCGAGAGATATCGTCACACTTGAGGAAGGTACTCGCTCCTCGGTGACGAATCGGCAAATTTTGAAGAATTTTGAACTGGCGAATTCGTCGCAGACGGACGGGTGATATATTATTGAAAAGTATACATAAATAATTAGATAAGTATAAATTAGAATAGTTAAATAAATAAACAAAGATGGATCTGGTCTATCTTTTAATCTGTAATTGTAACGCTCTTTATTGGCGAAATTGGTCGGTCCGCTACTGCCTATACGAAACTAATTCTTTATTTCGATTTCACCTACGAGACCTTTCGATGATTTTTAAGCAGAACTGCTTACGAGGGAGGAGCGAGAATCAATTATATTCCGCATCGCGGGGTGCCGCGGGCGCCATATGTCGACCGGGAGGCTCCGTTAAGGTCGGTCCCCGTTAAGCTTCGCGAATGACTCCACGGTTTTCCGCCGACTCGCGAAACCGCCTCATAATAACGCCCCGAGACGTGGCCACCGAAGTAACATCCATCATTTCCGCCGAGAGTTATTAGGCCAACGTCCAGCGGGGTGTGGGTGAGCGCCGCGTAAAGACTATGGTGTGGAAAGGGCGGTGGCGCTCTTCTTCCTTCTTTCTCTCATTTTTCCTTTGCTCTCTCCCTCTCTCTCTCTCTCTTTAGTTCCTTCCCCTCGACGGTTAACGATGCGTTTTATGCCGGCGTTAAAGCACTCGTCGCAAAAACCACCGTTGCCTTCGTTTCATCGAACGCCGCCACCATAACGCACGGGAGGAGTGAGCCAGAACACGTAATGATCTCAGAAATGATTTACAGTTCTCTCATCGCGCCCCGGCCCTCGCCTACCTTTCTTTCTATTTTTTTTCACGCATCGGCATTCCGACTAGTCACGTGCCGATCTTTTTCGCTATTGTCTCTATCTCTTTGCCGACTGCCGAGGATAAAGCGAAGACGAGCGGAATTAATCCGAGGAGGAAAAGTAGAAGCGGGATTCGTTTGCCAAAGCGGGAACCACCGCGGTGGTCTATCCAATGACTATTCCCTCTCGAATCCCATTCCGTATTCCATATAGATCGCGCTACTGAACTTCACCTAATAGTATCTCACATCTTTAAAATCACCGCCGTTTCATCTACCAGAGAAAAAGGAAACGACACGCGGAGAAACGCAGTCACGCTTTTTACGATGTAAACTTAATTCGCTGTTGAGCTTTTTGGCGAAGCGTCGACTTCCCTGAGGATCGGGGGCGGGCAGGTGAGTTATCCGGCGATCGCGATCCCTCGGAGCGTGTATAAAAGGATACGCCGGCTGCTGTTGCGTGGAGCTACGTTCAGGGAGGGTACAAAAGTTCCAATATATCAAGTGCAGTTCTTTCGTTCCCGCGAGAAGGAACGAGGAGGGCCCAGGGCTGCGCCGGATGAGCGTGCCTCGAGGGGGTGGCGCGTAACAATGACAACCCCTCCTGAAGCACATCAATATCCTCGCGTCGGATGCCACATATTTTCGCTCGATACAAATGACACCTCGAAAAACCAATACCTGCTCCGCCGCGATCCTTCGATCATCCATGACCCGATCGTTTCTGAAGCCCCAAGGACTTTTTGTTAAAGGCAGGCCCGAAATAATACCCTTCCCTTAACGGGGTCGCCATCTTTTATCGCGTCATGTCGAAGAGTAGTCTTAAGGAATGCGTTGTCTCGCTAAAATAAAAAAGGCGTGACCTCTGGCTTGACCTCTGGAGCCAGAGGTCAAGCCAGAGGTCACGACTTTTTTATTTTAGCGAAAATGATTTTTGTATTAATATAACATATTGATACAAATTAATAAAAATATTAATGAGATTAATTAAAATTACAATATAATATAACATTTTATTGAAACATTTTAATTAAATATAATTGTAATTAAACTAAATATTTCTGCCGAAAGTTGGTTATTCTACTTGAAGAAATTTTTTAAATGGCGTCGTAGTAAAGGTGTGCAACCCCACCGACTTTGCTGTTCCGCTCTCATCCGGAAAAATCTCATACGTTACCATACGTAGTTTTGGATTCCCGAGCGTTCCTGGACGGCCATAAAAGTGTTACGAGTGTGGCTGTCAGCGGCGCCATAATTGAAGATTAATCGTTGGCGTGGGTGTCAGAGCTCATCGCCAAAGTAAAAAAAATGCATTGAAAGGAAAAGGCACGTTGTTGGTAAGGCGGGCAGGTCGCCGATCCTTGGCACCGTTTTCGCTTTTGTGCCGGGACAATTACTCACAGATTAGAGCAAGAATTTGCGAGGCGAAGGCAAAAGGGGACAATCTCGCTCACTTGATCTTTACATTTACGACGGGAGCCACTGACCATTCAGCCGCTAGGTGAAATATCATCGCCTTAGCGCGAAAAATCGTAAGACGAGTCTCCCAGCGAAGGAGCTCGATTGTGCGTTTCCGTAGGACAAGCTACGGCTCCTGTGAAAAGGCTATCTGAAAATTGATACCCGTAAGGTGATAAGTTACTTAGCTTCACAAACGTGATGATAAACACGTACGTGACCTACTTGACTGTATTAAAAGAAAAGTAAGCTGATTAAATTAGTATTCACATTTGAGCTAAATTAGCCAACCGATTGGCCGGCAATTTTTATATAATATTCACCTTTTAATAATAATTAGGACAAGGCCGCAAAGTATAACTCAAATTAAATCGAGAAAGGGTCAATGACGATCATAGCGGATCTTACTAGTGCTCAAATAATATTTATGTGTGATTTTATTTAATACACGTTGGCCTTTCAATACGTTTTCTTAACATCATCGGTTGTTGCGATAAATATTATCACATGCCTCAGTGGTCGAATGGTTACGACGTCTGCACGGATTGTAGGGAGGTCCAGGTTCAAATCCTGGCTGAGGCAATATTTTTTTTACAAACTTTTTACAATTTTTCGGGATGGGATGGGAAGGGGGGATCTTATAATGATGCTTGTAAGCATCAGTATCATTAAATTGATTATCAATTTAATGTTGTGATATTATTATTCTGATTCTATTCAAGAGCTGCGTTTCAAGACCGATAGTAACGGCGCGGCATGCAGTTTATGGAACTAGAAAATGTATATAAAATCACACATAAATATTATTTAAGCACTAAGATTCGTTATGACCGTCATTGACCCTTTCTCGATTTAATATTCATCTTTTGTACTCATCAGTATCGAACAGAATACTCTCCCGATACTCGTGTCGCAACTGCGAGGCTGGGCAAGCTGGTCGGAGAGGCGTAACTCTTCGTAGCCACCGGATGTTCGCTTGGTCGAAATTCGACACAGGTCTAATTTCTCTGACGACAGTTTGAGGAAGACAAAAAAATAGAGAGGAGAAGGAGGAAAAGAACGAAAGTCCAAGGGATACTCGGGACAGCGCCAAAAGACTCGGTAATACAGAAGCGGAGAAAGCGGGTTGGTGGAGGCTCGGCGCGCAGGAAGTCAGGACGTATCCTTATCCTGGCACGCACGTTTCGCCGTGATGGAAACCATACTTAGGGAACAACATTCGACCGGTGCGGCGCGGAGAACGTATGGAAAAATGGGGACCACTTGTCGGGGTTGCGCAGACCGCGTTTCGCGTCGTCGACGTTTGGTCCACCGAGGCGCCGATTTTTCTCCGACGTGAAAGAAAAGCAGAGAGAAAAGGAAAAAGCGACAGAGAGAAAGAAAAAATAGCCGTTGCCGATGTTCACAGCTGTACCATAATAGAGCTGCCTTTTCTTCTTATTATGGCGTGTTATAAACGCGTTCGTCGCTACGCGTCGCTCGTTGTCTTTTAGCGGTAAAAATAAGCCTTTATCCTCGGACACTGTCCATTATGATCTCAAATGACACCATTAGACATCTATCGTATATTTTCAGCCCTCCTCTTGCCGCGAGATCTTATAACCAACCCACGCTTTCGTTGTCGTAACTTTCTACGCTTACTCTCGCCGCAATTGAAGACTGATACAGGCACGAGTCGCGGGGAATAAATCCCGCGGCAACAGAGAGATCACGGAGACTATTTGCATAAAAAGCATTTGAAAAAATCCCGATGCACTCTGTTACATCGTTTCTATTGTGCCGCGTAATCGACGGAGAAAGCGTCATATGTCACGGAGCTGCAATGTCCGAGTCGTAAGGATATACATATATTATTATCAGCATCGATCATCGGTAATTATCACCGGGAATCTAAATGGTTTTCCTGTCTCGTGACCTAAGCGCCGGCGACGCGACAGTTGCGCAAATGCGGTCGGACTGTCAGACTGTTAGTGGCCTCGTGGCAGATGTTACGATGCAGGCCATAACTCGTATGCACTCTGGTCACGATCTTTACTTTACGTCCGCGCGGCGTCCATTTTCAGGCATCGGCAAAAAGCGGGAATTCAAGACTTTCGGTAACGTTTTAAATCGCCGCAGATAAACGCTACCGATGTACCATAACTACTCTATTAATCTTAAACTTAATTTTAACTACTAAACTACTAATCTTAAACAAACTAATTAACACGTTGACTGCCAAGCTATATTTGGGAAAAAGGTCCCCAACGCCAATTTGAGTTATGCATGTTAAATTAAACCATAGTCAATTTTATTATGTATTTCCTACGAATTTCTTGCGATTTAATTGCAAATTATACCAGTACGAGTTAACTCGTATGTGGCGTTCTGGGTCAAATCGCCAAATATGAGTTAACTCGTGTGTGGTAGTCAACATGTTAAAATTGGCGAAAATAATTTTTTCCACTTCTCCAAAATTAATGTTGTTACTTCAGCTATCTTCTATCGATACCTCCACTTTCCCACCTTTCTCTGTAAACATTGTTAATCGTATTACTACCTGCCCGTCGACGGTGCATGACTGGCTCCTTTCTAACATCGACTGCCCTATCAACGATGGACAGTTGGGCGAGTTTAAACATGAATATCAGCATAATTATTTGTGATCTCATGAAACATTTATGAGACAGGCATTTTATCTAGCGGAATTTACTACCGGATCGACGGAAAATAACGATGCGTAGACACGCCTCGTATTTGCTATGATACCTCCAATTTAATGTTAAAATAAATATTTTATTGCCTGCAACGCAGGTAAAGCTGGTAAGTAATGATGAAAAATGATAGCAATCGTAAATATTTCTGCGGTCATCAACGGAAACGGTAATGTAATCCTTTATAATGTAATCCTTTTTCGTTTCCCACGCCATTCCAAGTAAAACCGAAAGGTCTCGCGCTGAGTTAAAAATGAGGGTATCCCTTTTTCAAAACTGCAACTTTAAAAAATAATAAATCTGGCACGATTGTATAATGGTCGACAATAGGCCTAAATAGCTCTCGTTATTGCGCGGTGAAACTGGACTAGCATTTGACTCCGGATGACCGCTGAGAAATTGTGTAGGTATAGGTAAGGGTTACAATAGCTTTTTTGCCGTTCGTCTATAAATCAGATTTGCACACGTGACAAAGTCTTCTTCGTCAGTCCTATCGCTACCGTCGCGTCGCTCTGCGTGTTCTCGCAGATAGAGAATTTCTTGTAGATGCTGCAGGAATTTCAGACCCTAGAAGGTTGGTTGATAGGTATCGGAAATGTCTCGGACTGACATTAAAGTGAGACCTTCGTCAAACGCGAAACATTTAGTATGATACAAATAAAAGACTGTTTTATTGTAATTATGTGGAAAAATATTAGCTTTCTTCAGACCAGAGGTTTCTACCACAATGATACTTTTATATCTATTTGAAGATATAATGTTGATAAGATGTAACAAAGATATTTAAAGATATAATGAAAATATAAAGATACATGCCAAGCAGCACAAAATATTGGACCAATGTTATATCTCCAGCGGCCAACAGTTGGCCAACTATTAATTGCTACTCGGGATGTAAAGTTACCAAAATCGTGCTACTTAAGATATTTTATGTATTTCTCATTTAGTACAAATTTATACACAAATTGATATTGGAAATCGAAGTTTGATATTTAAAACATTTATATTTAATCTTTTGCCAAGAATAAATTAATGTGTTATAAGTCTTTTTATAACATAGTATAAAAAATACGATTTAAGCATCTGGTTTCCTATATATTACAGGGTGGACCTCGTAACGGTCGCCACGATTTTTAAAGCACTTACAATAATCTGACAAAAAAAGTCATAAACAAAAATTTATCAGTTTCTAACCGGCAACAAATTGCAATAATAAAAATTGACTAAACATTTTTTTCCATAAAAAAGCAAGGTCATCTTGAAATTTTTAAATAGAAACCCCAATTTTTTATTGCATATTCTTGTAGCTTACCTTGAGAGCTTTCCAAAACACTATAATTAAGTA
>NJRP01000252.1:126811-157112 GCA_003063835.1 Aphaenogaster floridana
CTTGTTAGCGTTTTATAAAAAGACTAAAATTCTTAGTCAGATTGTAAAATATTTCATTTTTAACCATCATTTAAAAATATGACCGCACTTTATAAAACGCCTATACGTTTTATAAAAAGACGGATTTATAAATAATCTGGCTACGACATATATACATATAAGTCCATTTCGGTCGAGGCTAGATCTTCGTGCCTAATAATCTTTTACCCGCGAATTTATATACATTTTTTCAGTCCCGCAAACTACACGCCAACTGTTTTGTCGGTATCTTGAAACGCAATCCCTAGTTAAAGCTGAAGTAGTACATAATTAAATTGATAATCAATTTAATAATACTAATGCGAATAGCATTTTTTAAAACCCTGTAAAGAATTTGTTTCGAAAAAGATTATTTTAGCATACAAGACAGTTTAGCATACAAGGCTTGAGCTCTTATTGAATTTTGATGAGTTTCCCCATAAATGAGAATCATCCACTTGTTCTTCAAAAGAAAACTTTATCTTGATTATTACAGTGCTATTTTTGTCTCAGCAATCAATTTATACTGATTACCGATATTCCACGCAATATCGCAAATTGCCACAATGTTTACCTTTGTAGCTATGCGTAATGTATTATTAGAACTCTTAAACATTGCGGCAAGACTATCTGTTTACATAAAAGTAAGAGTCAATGAATTACAGCATTTGCTAGAATAAATTTAGTGATGATAAGACATATCCGCGGTTCTACAATTTGAAAGTAATAATAATTGTTTTACAATCTTCAGAATATCGGTAGTCTGTCAAGAAATACCGACTACATCGGAAAATATGGGACAACGGATTACTGCAGCATGTGCTGGAATAAGTTCAGAGGTGCTCATGATTTAGCAATAAAAAGATTGCAACTTTGCATCGACACAAATGGTCAACACTTCAAACATCTTCTCTAATGTATGAAAATTTATTTAATCACCACATTTAACGTTGAATGACCTTTAATGATAACATGTTGAAATCGTCACAACAGCAGCTATCATACAGCGATAAAAAATATAGCATCCCATTTAAAAAAAAGAGACCTTGAAATCTCTTCTACGCCTCCACTCACGTAAAAAGTATTTACCTCACAGTATGTCCCCCTCCATATCATGCAAGTTTTGTATATAACATTTTTCCATACTATCACAAATAATGTAAATATTCCAGGTGGACCCAGTTTTTGTCCACCCTGTATATTTGTGTTATTTATATCGGTCTGTATTCACGTAAATGCATAAAGTATGATAATACAGTTTTTTACTGCAATATTTTACCACACTATAATACATTATAATATATTTTACATTGCATAATAAAAATTTTATGCCGTGGATAAAACATATAAAATTTGCTCGGCATTCAACATGTTAAATGTCGCTGTTTCAGTTGGAGAAAAATGTTATTGAGTTATATATAATACTCCGGTTTTGACAATTACCGAACGATGCGGTTTCCATGATTCGGTTGCAACGGGCGCGTGCCGTACCCCGAAAACAAGAGCGGAACGAAGATTAGGTCGTGGAGGGATCGGGGTCTAAAATTGCTCGCGGAGAGACAGACATAAATTTTACGAAAACGGTCGAAGGTAATCGAAGTGTCCGCTTTAACTGGCGGATGGCGAGGGGTGCAAACTAATGAAATAGATTCGTCGTCTATCTGCCCTCTCTCCCGCTCTTATTGCAGCCGACCGTACGGTCGTCCCGCTTTTTCAAGCAGCTGCAACCGGCTATCTATTGTCTTAGTTTCGCAGATGTGCAGTGCGGCTCCGAATGTCCGGCACGTGTCACTGGGATAACAGCTAATTAGGCGATGGATGAAACCCGCGGTAGCGAACTGACGCATTAATAAAACGTTAAATGATAGTCGCGTCTCATGAAACGCGGCCTCTCATTTACTAGGAACATGCTAAAAGCGAGGATGATAATTGAAATAATAATTATAAAAGAAGAATCTAGGTAGGGAAAATGGGGGTAAAATGACGATCTTAGGTTTGTCGATTTTTCCTAATTTCCATGATGTAAAAATAATGATCCATTTTTTCAGATTCACTAAAGCCTATCATCTGTAAAAATAAAAAATTTTTAAATAAATTACAATTTTTTTAAATTTAGATTTTTTAGTCAACTTCGTCGTCTTGCCAAGACAACTTTCAGTAGGTAGTGGATAAGATGACGAAAAGTCGAGTTAAGTTAAAAATAGTCTTTTTTATGAATAAAAAGATTTATCGTGTTGTAATAAAGTTTTTATATTGTTTTAGTATATTATAATATTTTAACGCAATGGAAAAAATATAACTAGAGAACAAGAAAAATTATTTATATAATTTGAAATTAAAATTACTAAAATATTAAAACAAAAACAATTACTTATAGCGTATAATCAAAAATAAAACAAACTTACAGACAAAACAAAAATAAGTATTACTTTAATCCCGCGGCATTATTGGAAATCTATTTATTATTTTTACCTATATACAAAAATATACCAAATTAATTAAAAAACCGTTAGAAAATTTATTTTTAAATTTTAAGTTTTAAATAGAATTAATATAATTAAAGATAAATTGTATAATGGTATGCAATGTACGATATACTTGCATTTAGTTTAGATCTCTGTATATCTAACATTTAAGATACACATATTTTCTTATATATTTGATACTATAATACAATTACTTTATTTCAAAAACAAAAAAATCAGTAAATTGCATATAGTGAGATTTATTTATACAGGTAACCAATATCAAAGAACTAACTAATTATTTGACAAAGTCATGCATGACGTTCGTCAACTTACCGGCATTCATCGCATTTATTTATTCATTTAATAAAATTATTGCAAAGCGGAAAATGAAAAAAGTTAATACGGTATTGTATACGTTTTTAACTATATTATACCGTGATTTTATAAAGAAAGTAAAAATATTTGTTTATATCATTCCTTATGAACCAACAGCAAAAAATTACATATGAATGCATCCAAACACATTTCTAATTGTATAATTCACTTTTGTGGACAAATTGAAATCAACCTACATCGAGAAATCAAACTATTTGATTGAGATTGAAATCAAACTCTATACGAGATTATTTATACTTATTGTAATCTGTATTATATTTATAATACAGATTGAAATCAAACTATACAAGATTATTTATAATTATTGTAATCTGTATTATATTTATAATTCAGATTGAAATAAAACTATATGAGATTATTTATAATTATCTAAAGTTTGTAGTAAGTTGAACATCGACTCGTCATCTGTTATTAGTTTAGAAAAATTAACAATTCGTCATCTTACCCACTTCGTCATCCTCCTTTCCTCTATTCTTTGGAATTGAAGATTATAATTAATATCTCAAAATTGATATCTATAAAACAATTCTGTATTTATATATATCGACCTGTGTATTTAAGATTTCCTTTTTTTATAACGAATGTTAAACATGTATACTACTATCAGTATATTTTTAGTAGTAAGAACATGTTATATATTAGTAGTTTATAAATATTTAACATTCGTCACAAAGTAAAATGAAATAACTAAGTAGGGGAGACCAAGACCAGTAGGTATGTAGGTGAATAGAGGTAAGTAGACTATATAATCGGTACATTCGAAAACAAAATACTGAAAATAGGTAAACGTGTCTGTGCAGCAGACACTCCCGCTCAGTTGCCCGTGATACTCCAGCACAGATGCACATCATTCAAGAACGAAACATTACCAAAGATCATAGAGGTATAAATAAATATTTTTATTCTTAAATTACACATAGTTGTTTGAGTATTTAATTTCTGATTAGATAATAAGCGTAGCTTTTACAGTCCAACAGTGCATTTTTGTTTGTCTGCCTTGTCATTCGCATACCACGAATTTTTTTCGTAAATAGACCAGTGAGACAAGTAGGCCAATCTTATCCTAAGTGCCAATTAGCTCCGGTATATAGGAAAAAGCAAGCAAAACCGAAGTAAAGGAAAACATTCTTTGTGGTTAAGAAGATTACAAGGCAGAAGCATTTTAATAGACCAAATTTTTCATCCTCGGATAAAACAGATAATGAAATGTGTCTCGTTTTCTCATAAAACTTATTTGAAAAGCATTCCAGGAGAAGATTGGATACAATGCATGAAGTGTAAAATATAGGCAAATTCTAGATGCATAAATGGAAACTTATTGTATTACGTACGTAACAATTGTAATTCGGATTATGATGATGGTTAGATAAAACGGAGCACATTATCATTATTTATCACTGAAAAGGTAGCTATTTATAACTTTATCTTAAATTATTTATTAGAACTGTAATGAAAATTATAGTTGTGTAGCAGACTAATTATCACAATCAAATTTACATTAAATTAAGAAGTTATAACAAATTTTTTATTTAATTAAAGATATACTTTTGTTTTTATTGAACAAGTTTTTTTTGTTTTTTATTGCAAGTATAAGTTTAGTTGCTTTAATAAAAAAGAAAATTTTATTTTGTTGCAATTGACAAAAAAGAATTTATAAGTGTTGTTTATTAAAATTTTAGCGGTTGTCGACAAATAAATGTAAAGTTAAGCGATTTTTAAAAATTTATATAATACTTAAAAATTATTTAAACATTAAACATAAATTTTATTTACACACACACACACAACTACAATTTTCTGTAAAATTATATTAAAATAAATTTAAATATATTCAAATACCCCCCATTATCCCCCAATTCAACGATATAGTCAACTTACTCCATGTCGTGTATTTACCTATTCTGATTCTAGAGCTATTTGACACATAAGGAATAAAAAGTTTATTTTTTATATTAATTATTAGTTTTCACTTACAATATTATTAAAATATTATTAGATATATACTCTAATGTATCTAGTAATTGATACAAAATGTGCTTTTTCGACAAACCTCTCAATTTTGTCTCTTCAAAAGTTTTCTAAAAATTCAAAACCAAAAAATTGGCTTACTAGCCCCGGTTTCTACACATTAAAGATCTATATACATATCCTAAATAGCCACGCTGCGTTACTGATACGATAAGTTCACGATAGTCTCTTTTGTACAAAAAAGGGAAAAGTGCAATCTGCTTTGGAATGGAAATTGTCCTGAAATTCCATCTTTACCAAAAATGCAATACAAAAAAATACAATGCTAGGAACGAATCAACAAAGATAGATAGTTATCGCTTGGTATTTAGTTATTTAGTTATCTCCGTAGCTCTGTTAAGTAGATCTTAGGTTATCGACTCCCGACGATATCTTCGGGACATTGCTTAGCGCGTCAGAGTTAAAGGGACAGGTGAAGGTTAATCCAGCTGCCTCTCCCTTATGATTATCTTCTCTCTCTCTCTTTCTTTCTTTCTTCCTCTTACTTTATTTCTTTTGTAACCTGTCACTTTATATCACTGCTCTCGTTGTTCTATTTAATCCTCTCTCGCCATTGTGGCACGTGTCGCCACTAATGGCACACGGGTATCAAATTCGCGAATCCTTTCTATTAAACTACTTTCATAAAAACGCAGGATAAGTAAAAATACAAAGATAATCGAATAATATAATTTTTATCAAAAAGTATAATAAAAAAAATTGTGTGCATGAAGCATTCTCTACGCTCTAAACACGACGTTATTTCAGAGACACAAGATAACAAATTAAACGTTGCTTTTCTCAAATGCCCAGATTTTCACGTCGCTTTTTATTTTATGTTTTTCATCGCATAAGCCTTTGTGCATCTTAACTTATATCTCTCGCCAGAGGATAGATCGGAAAAATCGTAAATATAACGCAATTACGAAAACCGTTTAAACCGTCTTTCCATGCAAGTCTAAAGTTTTTCCTTGTCTGTGTACTTTACGAGTCTCCTAAGTGCTCCAAGTGTATGTATACTGGGATGCACTATATCGTAAACAAACGTCCGATAACTGTATTGCTCAGTATGTAATCATCACTTTCAAGACACTTAAAAAGATTCACTCACACTGATAAAGTAGAAGGGTAAGACAATAGAGAGTTACGAATACTTTAAGGGGAGGGGGTGTCGGGTGAATGCTTCATCCTACATAAAAATTCCTCAGCGAAACCTTTTCTGATTTACCTCGTAGATTAACGATTTGAATGATTTACCTAGAGATTAACCCTCGTTTTTAGATGACAAGACCATTCCTTTTGCGTGAAACACTGGACAAAGGAACGATAAGCGAATTTTTATAAACGTCAACTTTATCCAGTTCACTAAGTATTACATATTCTTCAAATTCTTTTCTGTGCCCCCCCCCTCCCTATAGAGAGATAATAAATTCTTCACAATGTTATTCATGTACGTTATTATTCATAACGAAATACCGTATATTGTGACAGAATATAAATTTGTATACTCTCAGAATATAAAATCGATTCTTGATGCGTCAATAATTGTGTAACATATTAAATTAGCTCTGTGTTCTTTATTAGCATTAGATACCGTATCACGTGAATTAGATACGGCTTATTATGTTCTTTTAAAATCCTAATTAAATAGACGCGTGTTAGGCATGCCTTTCGACTGTTACTCACTTCTCGAACAAACGGAAAGGCTTAATCGACGATCATGTTTATCGGCCACATCGATCAAATCATTGCATCAGTGTTTCTCAACCTCTGTAGACATACATTATCGTAAATTCTTCGATATGTGTGTCAAAAATAAAGAGAATTTATACATTATATTTTTCCAACAATTACGAAATGTAAATGATGAAATATAAATATGTATACACAGAAGTAATGATGATTAAATTACGATTTTATTATCCGCGCTTAACATAAATTTCATGCTTTTCGGGGGCACGTGTTGCCTAAGAGAAACACCGGCTCATTTGTACGCGGAAGTAAATATCGTCACACCCCGCAAACGAACTCACGCCCGTCACCGTCACTTCCTGCCGCCGATCCTCGCGTGCGATCCACGGCGCCTCGTTTTGATATTAGTCAGCAACGGATATATATATATATAATATAATACTATATATATTTATAATACTATATAGATATATATATATATATATATATATATAGTATTATAAACAAAAATCGATTGTGTTATCGATTTATTTATTTATCGACAATTGAGTGAATTATCAATCAATTAATCAATCGATTATACAATCGATTTTTGTTTATAATAGTAAATATTATATCAAAAGTTATATTTTTACGAAAAAAATAATTTTGTTTTTTAATCGCTTGATGAAATGTTAATCTGCGTTTAAGTTGAATATTAATTTTATAATAACTAAGATTAAGAATTACATTTTTAAGAAAAAACATTTTTAAGAAGATTTATTAGTAATATATCGACACAAATGGCCAAAGTTATTAGAAAATCACAACTTTTCGATTATTGGTTTTGGTCCTTTTCAAATGTTAAAAAATTTCAACGAATGTTCTATGATTAGGCATAGTGCCTAATTAAGCCAAAGATCTAGACTAAAGAAAAAGGAATATTAAATTTGTTGCCACAAAATAAATAAGTTGAAGACTTACATACTGTTCGAGTCAAGTAGGTAAAAAATTATAAATAGTCACAGAGAATATAAAATCTTCGAAACGTTAAAAATGTTCAGTAATTATAAAACGTGTTAAGAAGCACGTCTGCAACACTCAAACGCTGACAAAAGAATAAATAAGCGAACAATAGAACGGAAAGAACAAAATTATTATTATGTATCATTTATTATTAAATTGTAGGTCGTGAACAAATAATTAGTATCTTTCTGTAGGTTAATCGTGTTTTTATGCTTTTATGCTTGCGAATTTGTTAACACTTGAAAATGACCAAAACCAATGGTCGAAACGTTGTGATTTTCTAATAAATTTGGCCAGTTGTGTCGATATATTACTAACAAACTTTCTTGTTAACTATTTACTGGAGAAGAAAAGTATTTTTTGCTTTTTTTTTAAAAACAATTTTATTTTGTAATTTTTGAACTATATATATATATAAAAGTTTATAATCGTTTTTAGTAATAAAATAATTATTTTGCATAAATAATGTTTTATTTATATAAAATAATATATCACAATAATATGTCAAAATTTACACGATATATACATAACGGCAGTTTAACGGATTTAACATTTTTTATTCGACTTACGGTCAATTCGACTTACGATCGAAGTCTCGGAACATAACCTCATCGTAAATAGAGGGATACCTGTATATACATATGTATATATATATATCGAGCATGTCACGAATGCAAATCGGTTCCGGCAAACGATTCAGCGAATAATCGATTTCAAAACAATAGCACGATTTCAGCTTAAAGTAAACAAACAGAGCGAGATACGGAAGCGGATATCCGCAATTTCGCCGGTGAGAGTATTAAAATGCCGCTGAGAAAAAGGAGCAGCAAAAACTAGATGGAAAGATCCACAGCGCGGTTACATCGGGTTGCATAATGCACAGCGTGGACCCCGTGGTTGTTTGCTTAGGGCGAAATGCGGCTTGTCCCTTCCGTGATCGTGCGCACACAGGGCTATCTTGCCCAGCTCGAGAGCGCGATCGTCGTTTATAAAGCATTACGCGATCCTTTCATTTCGATTGTTGAAATGTTTCAAGAAAAATGTCCAGAAGAGAGCGATAACGATGAAATATACGCAGTGCACAAACACTGATGCAAATATCGATAATGTTGGCTCCTCTTCGAAGTAATGCTGATCTACATGTTAACACATTCGCTGCTGACGTAATTTTACGCCATTTTATATTTATAGAGACGCAGATGACTTTATGATTCGTATTTATGATTACAGCAGTTATCTAACAATAAATTAATTTCAAATTCCTCAAAATAAGCGTTTGAACGGAATTTAAAAAAAAGATAAACTTAAAAAAACAAAAATATATATAAAAAACATTAAATTTTATGTAAAAGTATTTCATTATTTAAAAAAATATATATTTAATAAATTTCTAAATATATTTAATAAAGTTTCTTTGAATTTTAATATTCTCATATTTATAAATTTGAAATTTTTTTCTATTTAGATTTGTAATGTGAAAATTTCTTCCAATTTCAAACAAGTGGTTACAAGCATGATACTATAAAGCAATTTTTGTCATTTTCATTTTCATTTTAATGCTAGAACCTTGCGGCACCTAGCTACAGATTTTTCTAAATTGCGCGCGGCATCCAACTTTAGGTCGCGCGTTAAATTCGTGTTAATAATTTTTACGCGCAGATTAAAATATTTTTTTTAAGTTTGATGTTAATTTTATTAACGGATTATTTAATACAAATGTGGAACAGATTTTCCATTGGGGTTTGGATAAGTGTCACATATTTACATATCGCGATCTCTGGGGAGGATCCAAAGTGCATCCCTTTCCTGAGAAAGACACGCGGCTGGACACGTCCGGGACGGAAAACGACCGGATGGACGTGAGAGGGTGGCAGCAGGTCCGGCGTCATATGACGCCGCGTGTGAAACTTTGCGTCCACAACCGATGGTCCAGTTTCCCTCTCAATTTTTAAGACGGGGTATGTGTGTTCTGACCATCCGGTTGATTTTTCTTTTTAAACGATTCCCATTCGGGATGGTATTTTAGTAATAGCGAGACGCGTGTCGAGCATGTCCAAGATTTTATCTAGGAGCGAAAAGCGATGAAAGTAAATAAAACAGAAGATACGGAAAGTATATAAGCAGCTAAAAAAATGTATCCGGTTCCATGTCTACTTGCAGTTGCAATCATAAGTTTATTAGAATGCATTTCTGTTGAACTTTTCTATAATATACTTGTAAATCATGTATTTATTATACAGAGTCTCAGAACTGGTGGTACAAACGGGAAGGAGATAATTTTGTATGAAAAAATAAATCGAAGATAAAATAGAATTTTTTATACGAGGTTTCGTTTTCCCAAAAAACTTTGAATATTCGTCAAGTATGCGAGCACTTAATACGCACATAATATGATTAATTGATTAAATACGTTATTAAAGAATATACTTCTACTAATAAATATACTCTCTTCAAGAATATATAATAAGATAAGATGTATTTACTTTTTAAGAATTTTATTTTATTATCTTAAAAATTGTTGAAGGTGTTGCCTGTTTTGTTATATATAAATAATTGTGCCCTTCGTATTAAATTCGTACAAATACTTTCCAGTGTTTTGTGTCTTTGAGTTTTCAAAGGCTGAACTGATATTTTCTTTCAATTGTTCGACACTCGCAATATTATCACGATGTACATACATACAATAGATTTAACGTGATCCTATAAATAAACTGACGAATATTCAAAGTTGTTTTTCTGGAAAACGAAGTCTCGTATAGAAAAGTTTTATTCTACATCTTCGACTTATTTTTTATTTAGAGTCACCCCCTTCCCAATTGTACCATCAGTTCTGGGACACCCTGTATAAATTTATAAGAATACCTTGTAATAAATTATAAGACGACCCAACTGGCAAGTGATTTATTCTATTTATTACTACTTCGACCAAACGGATTGTGGTCCTTTTCGTAATCAATTTTAATAATAATGATGCTAACAAGCATCTATAAGATTCCCCCCTCCCCTCCCATCCCAAAAAACTGTAAAGAAATTTATTGCGAAAAATATTACCTCAGCCAGGATTTGAACCTGGACCTCCCTACAATCCGTGCGGGCGTCACGTCGTAGCCAGTTTGACCACCGAAGCATGATAATATTTATCGCAACAACTGATGATGTTAAGAACATTTTCGTGGGACACCATTTTACGGTCAAGGTGTATAATAACCAGAAAACTCTTTTACAAATCGCCAGTAAATAATGAACTTGTAATAAATTATAAGATGACCCAACTGGCAAGTGTGATTTATTCTATTTATTACTACTTCGACCATACGGATTGTGGTTCTTTTCGTAATCAATTTTAATAATAATGATGCTAACAAGCATCTATAATTGTTGTTGCGATAAATATTATCACATGCCTCGGTGGTCGAACTGACTACGACGCCCGCACGGATTGTAAGGTCCAGGTTCAAATCCTGGCTGAGGTAATATTTTTCGCAACAAATTCTTTACAGTTTTCGTCATGGGAGGGGAGGGGGGAATCTTATAGATACTTGTTAGCATCATTATTATTAAAGGCCCATTATTGATTATGAAAAGGACCACAATCCGTATGGTCGAAGTAGTAATAAATAGAATAAATCACTTGCCAGTTGGGTCGTCTTATAATTTATTACAAGTTAATTATTTACTTGTGATTTGTAAAAGAGTTTTCTGGTTTTTATAAGAATATTTCGTCACAATAAACCATACGTTATTAATCGCATGGATGAGATGCAGTAACGCGCATTCTTCTTCTTTTCCGCGATACTCAAAGGCGAGCTGAGGTAGGGCTTGAAATAACCGGTATAAAAGGGAGTCACGATGAAACGTGAAATATCTGGCATTCCCACAGTCGGATAATGCATCCGCAGCGTGTCCACCTCTCCATTACCTGGCACGTCGACGCAGGTGAAGCGGTTGCGAAAATCTGGAAAGAAAATTACGAAGCTTTCCCAAAACGCTAACCCCGACGCGAGACTCCCACGGTATAATATCCATTCAAATGGACCGAACGAATATCGAGGATGCGGGGTTAGACGTGAGTTACGAAAGAGGTGAGGGCGAGCCGATTCCACCGTAAATACACATAGTAGAGGTCCGGTAAACGTCGCATGATCGGCCCCATCTTTTCTCTCAAAATTGCATCTTTCTTCAAAGGACTCGTCGGAATCCCGAGCCGCACAGGTGTGCGCCGGGACCCGATATTTGAATAGTCGTTTACATAAGAGGCTGTACGTGTCTCTGACGTGAGGGACGCTCGGACGTGAAAAGGGTTACGCCAAACTTTTATTGCCTCCAACGCCCGGAATAGGGGATGACCGAGGTGAATCGTTGTGGAATAAAGAAGTTAGGATAGTTCGGTGACGTATCCCTTTTATACGTATCCAAATAGCCGTGCACGTGGGAAAAGTGTCCGCGGATAAAATTTCGTGAAAGTCTCGTGGAAGCTCGCAGAATACATCGAAATACTTATATATAATAATAATAATTTACATAATTATTAAATACAGTTATATACAATTATATTAAATACAAAGAATCAGGCTGTTCTCTTGTCTAAATTGCGAGGAAGCAAAGTATAATTAAACATTTTCTTTTTAATTTGTATATACAGAATCCACAACTTTCCTGGTTTGAAGGAAGCGTGAATACATCTCGAAAGACTTATATATAACAATAAAAATTTATATAATTATTAAATACAATTATATACTGTTATATAAAATACAAAAATCAGGCTGTTCTTTTGTCTAAATTGCGAGGAAGCAAAGTATAATTAAACATTTTCTTTTTAATTTGTATACACAGAATCTTCAATTTTTTTGGTTTGAAGGAAGCGTGATAATATCTATGCATTAAATACCAAATGCGATTGTTTCGTGCTGCACATCGTGGATGCGTCGAATTATGGTTTCGCGTGTGTGCCCGCGAACACAGATAAATTATACAATAATAGGATTTCGAGAGCGTTTAATACAGCGGTTGGTCCACCGGATATGAACGGCGGCGTCCGCACGCAAGTTTCCACGAAAATAACACGTCCACGGCGCATCACTCATGCCCCGATCGGTGTTTTGCAAGCCGAAGCGTGGGAACATCCCCTACCGCGGTTCACCCCTATTTTTACCTGTTCGAGGGATTTGCCGAAGATGAAATACTATCTAGATATCGGGGGAGGGGAAGAACGGGTGGGGCGCGGGGGGTGAAATTAGGCTTAACGTCCGGAATGGACAGGGGCCTTTCAGGTATTTCCCGATAATTTTCAAAACGTAATTCCCTCTCGTCATTCGGCGGTGCCTTTCTGTCGCATCGTAAAGGCCGCACACAAAGATAATATATATATATATTTTTTTTTGGTACACTGAAAAAAAATTTGTTGAAAAACTAAAATATTTAGTCCAATACGTTCAACTAAAACATTAGTTGAATTAACTAATTCTTGATTAAAAATTGAACTATACCTTTTTAAGGATGTTCAGGCGGTACAGGTACTTTTTCCCTGCTAAAAGTTAAGTTGCTTACGTACAATCAGTTCCAAGAGTTAAATCATTTTTCGCATTTTTGGCAACATTGCATGGCATTCGATAGTGTACGTGTCACTCATAGTCTTCCTATCTGTATTTAAGCATATGTAAGCGAGTCGAGACAATATACATAAACATAAACAAACATAAACATAAACATTAAACATAAACATTATTAAATAAAAAAACGAGTCTCCTAATTAAGCTAAAAATTGGTATAGACAATTATGTAGTCTTAATCGTTCTGCTTGTAAAATTTCATATTTTTTTCATCATTTTTCACTGAGATATATAATAATTTTTTCCCCATTTTCCATAAGACTACATGTGATTTTATATTATTTAATTTTCTCAGTAACAAGTTTGTAGTCTTAATCGTTCTGCTTGCAAAATTTCATTTTTTTTTCATCATTTTTCACTGAGATATATATATATATATATATATATATATATAATAATTTTTCCTCCATTTTCCATAAGACTACGTGTAATTTTATTATTTAGTTTTTTCAGTAACAAGCTTCCTAAACAGCTTCAAACTTTGATAAAATTTTTTTTATGATGAAATCTATATTTTTATGATGAAATCCAATTAGTTTCAGCGAGTTTTCATCATTTTAGTCGTAATGCCTAAACATCCTTAATTCAACTAATGTTCAGTTAAATTAACTAATGTTTTAGTTGAACGTATCGGACTAAATATTTTTCAACAAATTGTTTTCTCAGTGTATATGCTTAAGAGTGTGATTCTTAAAATACACATTGCAAAATCGCGTCGCACGTACAATTATATAATTTATTTTATTTTTACATCAACTACATACATAAACGTGTTAAACGTCTAATTCAATTTAATGAAGATACGGTATAAAATTATATTTTATATTAATATTAATGTTATGCTGCTTTCAAAGTTACAATTAAAATTTATATTGAACAAATTTGTAAAGTTCTAATCCATTCGAGCATTATAATTCATTTTATTCTATATCTCGCATTTTCTCTTCCATCATTCTTCTTTCCTTCGTATTCTAGTCGGAAAATTGATACCTGCTTTAAGCCTTTCATCACGTTATACTTTTCCGAGTCGTCGCGGCATTAAACGCGTTAAATGATCTCATTCGCGACGGAATATGACAGTATCTTCGATCTTGACGAGTACGGAGACGGTCGACAACTGGAGCCGCTTTCAGGGAATCTTCGTTGAGAATCGAGGCCCGACTTCCCACGCGTAGGTAGAATCCCACACAAGCGTCCGGTGTTGTGTTTCACAATTAACAAATATAATATTACCCAACCTATGTATATCGGACCCGTTTGACCATTCCTTGTGCAATTCAGGCTCGTAAGCTTGGACGCTTGTAGTGACCGTTCCTAAATCTTCTGGAGAATCGTCGTCTGCTTTTGTGCGAGAGTGGCATCGATTACGGAATAAATACGGAAAATCTCATCGTTCTATCCGGGACTATGAAAAGGTCCAAGGTTTCGGATTTTCGGGTTTTTCTGGATCCCGCACGCGTGACGAGTCCTTTTTATTCGTGGTAGCGTTTATTGCTGTAAGAATTTATTCCGCTAAGGAAGATGTTACAGATATGTGCTTATTTGACAAATGTTTTCGCAGATTTTATTTTCTCTCGTGACCCATATATTCTCTCCTGTAAAAAAAAGGAATCTTTTCAACGCATTTCCAAAAATGCGTTCTTACTGCACTGCAAATCCAAGCGTGTTATTTTTATACGCCTAAACATCTAAAAATGACACATTTGACTGAAGTTCTTTTTACATGTTTCTTGCCGTTTTAAGTTACGTCATTTAACACGTAATTTAAATTAAAAATTAATACGTTCAATCGTGTTAAATGACATGATTTAACCCTTTCGGAACCACAGGGGCATATATGTCCCACTCGGGACACAAAAGTGGTCCCGAAAGGGTTAAAACGGCAAGAAGTGTGTAAGAAGAACTTCAGGTAAAACCAGTCAGGTCGTACCAAACAATTATATGTGTTGTTTTTCATTTTGCACTGGCGAAGAAAAGACTATATTCTACTTTAACTTCAGGTAAAATAACATTGACATTTTCCGGTGATTATTATTGTCAAAATATTGTGACAAATTGAATCACAATTAAGATGCACGCGTCTTTCATGAAGAAAGAGTGTTTACAATTTGTCACAATATTTTGGGGCAGTAATAATCACCAGAAAATGTAGATGTTATTTCATGATTAATGATAATCTGTTGTGCGATTTTTTCCACCGGATAGGTTTTCCATAAAATCAGAACCAATAATCCTTTGGCATTTCATGAGTCATGTCTCCGTTTTGTTCGTCCCCGCAGGACCTGACGATGTACCGTGAGAGAAGCTTAAAGAGTTAGCGGTACGGCACACATATGTATAATGGACGCACAACTAAAGTTGCCATCCATCCTCTTTTCCCCGGACACCGCCCTCTCTTTTAGGGCGTCCGGGGACGTCCGGAGGATTTTTCGAATGTGTCCGGAGCAATTGTGAATGTCCGGAGTTTAAGGTTTAAAGAAATTCCTAAATATTTTACTGTTTAGATTTAATTAACCACATCATATTTAATTAATTCAATTTACTGATAGAAACCAATAGTTTTGTGCTGATTTGGTTCTTTAATGTATTTTATAATAACCAAAAATCTATTTTTCTCCAATCGCCAGTGAATAATTAACATTAAATAAATTATAAAACGACACAACTGGCAATTTATTTAATGATATTTTACAATTATTTGTTATTTATTAATATTTTAAACTAAATATTAATGATAGTAAGGCTCTCAGATATAAAATCAAAGACGATTCAATAAAAGCCAATGTGAGCCAACGCCGTTGTCGAGGCGAAACAAATCATTTATTTATTAAATGTACAATATGAATATACAAATATACAAAGTAAACGTTTCGACTCTAATTTGAGTCCTCTTCAGTACTAAATTATAATGAAAAATAGTTGAATGGATTCGCGTTATATATATATATATATATATATATATATATATAACGCGAATTCATAGCAAAGATAATCTAAAAATTATAGCATAGCAGAGATGATAAAAATTCATAGCAAATTTTATCTAAGAGTTCCGATAAACTCTTAGATCATCATCAAAGATGATCTAAGTGTTCATCGGAACTCTTAGATAAAATTTGCTATGAAATTTTTCCAGGATATGAGACATGCGGGAGAGCTTTGGACAAGTGCTGTCTTTCCGAAAGACAGAGCCCAGTTTTCCATACACGAGTACTCCTTCTACTCGATGTATGAAGAGCGCGGTTTGGAGAAAAATCCCGGTGATCAAGTGGATTCGAACCCGGGAACCCGAGGTTACGAATCTGGCGCTCTACCACTAGACCACACCGCCGCTCAAAACTGATCGTCATTGATATTTTAAAAATATCAATTACAATATAGCACATAGATATAGATACAATAAATAAAGTAGATGGGTACCTAATAACAAAATTTCTTTTAAATTAAAAATATGTTTAATTTAATTTATTTACTTTATTCTAAGTAAATACTATTGTGAAAACAAGATATAAAATAATTATTCATTTATTGTTACAACCAATTTGCTAACTTATTTGCATTTTTGTATGTGCAAGCAAAATGTCCAGAGTTTTTGACCTATAAGTTCTAGTTTTGCAAATTTTATTATGATAACCCTACGCACAACAGAATATTCGGTTTTTCGATGCGATTTCGGATATTACAGAATTCTATTTTATGAGTTTTCATTCGGTGGAGTTTTCGTGTCGAACGATGGAGAACCGAGGTGAGATTTTTAGAGATTATCGAATTTATCTTCCCCATATAAATATTTTAAGAAATATGCGAATATTTTAAGAAAGTTGCAAATTTGTGCCCATCCACGTTAAACTTAATAAAGACGATCTTTTCTTGATAAAAGTATTGAAAATCCATATTATATATTAAACATTAAAATTAACTTTTTAAGGGGTTATAGGACTTTAAAAATATCAAAAAATCGAAATATTTTTTTTACTTTCCACTAGTTTAAAGTCATAAAAATAGAATTGATATAGATTAATAGTTGTAAGTTATTAAAAATTACAAAATTTACGCGTATCAAGACTTGAAACGCTTTTCTCAAAACATGATTTTTAAAAGTAGTAGCCACGATAACTTAAACATATGGTTTATCCGATCAATTTAAAGTTTTAAAGTATGAATTAATAAAATTATATGAATTAAAGAAATACGTTTAATAATATTCCGGATGAGTTCACGAAAGCTTTCCTCTACTTTTAATTTTTTTTTAATTATGACGAAAAAGAATGAAATTTTTCAAGAAAACGTAATTTTTATATTTATATAGGGGAAGGCGGGGCATAATGGGACCACGGGATATAATGGGATATGGTCGATATCTCTTTACAGAGATGCTGCCATGTAATGAAATGTATGGAAATTATTACTCTTAGATGTCCCTACCCGCGTGCTGTTATCAGTTTCCATATTATTTTTAGCTGAAAGATACTAGAAATTATTTAATGCGTTCGCTATGCTCTCCGCGACTGAGTTACAGTTTCTTTGAGACATTTACATATAGTAAGCAAAGATAAAATTCTATTTTTTATTACCGTAAGTATATTTACGTTATTAAATGATCTTTTCTTGTCAATTTAGTAAAGTGTCTGTGCATCGATTGTCTGTGATGATTTATATTACCTAAAGTAAACTTATACATTTCGGGGCATAATTAACATTTGTTTTATTTTTCCTTTACATATGATCATCAGTATATGTTGTGCAATATATTGTATCAAAAATTATTACACCACATTTTGATTTTCATTTACCTATATTGTAATAATATTTATTTATATTTTAATGAGAAAAATGTACGTATACACTATAATAAAAAAAGTGTAATAATTATTATTAATTGAAAGTGTAATAATACATTTTTACATATATTGCGTGTTGTAAAGAATCATTTCTAAGAAGTTTTGGACATTAATATTTGAGAAATAAACAAGTTTTATAAGTGTCCCATTATGCCCCGCATAAAATCCATACTAAGGTTAACTCACGTTTTCGAAAAACAATAATTTCGTCCTTTCAAACTATTCTTTTGTAGTAAAACTTGTATTTTCCTTATAGTGGATATTTCAAAGAATATTTTAGTGCCAAACAAAGTTCATTTATTTATTTTTAATACGTTGTAAACTTGTATAAACCTTAGCGTTCCCGTTATGCTCCGCGTTCCCTAGTTTCGCGAAAAATAAAATTTTGAAAAATGTCCTTTGTAAACTGAAAATGACAAGAGTAAATTTTAAAAAATGCATACTTTTTTATCCCAGATAATTTACCGAAGCTAAAATCTTGGCCACTTTGCAGGCACGCATAGACTGCAATGATTATTTAGGATGCCATTATTATTTATTTCAATTTTTTTGTTATAATTTTGCATCTTAATTTTGTTTTAGACATATATTTTTCCAACTTAAAAACACTATTTATCTATCTTTTTAAATAAACATTTTATAAAACTTTGAGAAGTAACTTATTTTTTATTCGCTACACTCCTATAATGCCTTAAAACTTGAAAACACTAAGCATAAATATTTTATCTTTAAAATTCTGCTAAACGCTTTTACAATCATTTGCGAAAAACTTGCTTTGTAGGAAAACATACAGTTTGTCGCAAATCGCTCGAAACCCTTTTGGATGCGAAGCATTTTATTTTTGCCTGACTGCTGACGTCAAGTGTCCATGCAGGAACCCCGATATATTGTATTTTGCACGTAACGAGATATTTCCGTTCTACCCTTGTACACCTTTTACGGTATGTTTCTCTTTACCCTTCAATAGAAAGATTTTTCAAGCCATTTATTCCAACGACATGAACAATGTTGAAAAGAAGAATCATGCTATTTTTTATTTCAATCAGTTGACTTTGCTTTTTTTGGGGAAAAGCCAGACTACAAATATCTAATATACTCTTCACACATTTTATGCCTCTATTCTTCACATTGTTTCAAGGCTATCTTTGCGAAAAACCCAAGATTTCTTTCTTTTCGTTTTCTTATCGGCTTACTTTTGCGATAGCGTCCTTGAACACGTGCCCCGTATATTTTATATTCGGAATTCACAAGCGTCCTAAATGTTTATGGATTTTCAAAGTGTTTACCGGCGGCGCGCGGCGTGTTCTTCAGCTAGGTGGAGAACGGGCCGATTGACGCGGGCAAACACGCAAATATTGCAGCAACCTTCTCTCTCTCTCTTGTCGCAATATTATTGTTTCGGGAGAGGCACGCGCTAGCCGGTCCAGCCGATCCCGACTGTGTATCGCGGTCCATGCGCGCGCAAACAGATAAGGCCATCCCGAGTGGTTTACCGGCTAGCCCTGTTTGGCTTATGGCTTATGCGGAGATATCCCGTGGCATCGGGGAACGTGCGCTGCTTATACAGGATCACGACGCGGCAACCTCGTGGAGGAACCTCGAGAAGGGCGACCGCGACTTCTTATGCGTTTCACGCGCGCAGAACACGCACGTTACAGGATCAGTGGGCAAATTAAAACGCATTGCGGCAAAACGACTCCCCGACTAGCGTGACCCTCGGTACCCTTAATGTGGTTTCGAATCACACCTTAGCCTTACCGAGGATCGCCCAACCGTCGACCGCTTTTGTGCCGAAAAACATTAAACCATATGCCAATTTGTAGGACACGTCTCGTTGAACCAATTCGTTTGTTCGCATTTTTTATGTTCTTTTTTTAACAGGCGTAAAGATCTGGTGCAGCTCCAGTTTTCTCCTCTTTTTTCACTGTCCCGGATGATATGTAGACTTTCGCAAACGTTATGTTCGAATGGAGGTCGAAAGTTTTAAAAACGTGATAGTGATTTGCAGAGGTACTTTTAAAAAGCGTAATGAAGCCATAAAACGCTCACTATGTATATAAACGAACAAAGCTTGCCGCCAGCAAAAGTAAAGTTTTTTTTTATTTTTTTCCCTTTCTCTTTTGAAGACAATTCTTTTTTTTAGATCGTATAATTATTTAGCGTATATTTTTATTCAAGATTGAAAGCATGAATAATGTGAAATATCTCTTGAACCTTTTTACGAGAAATAAATGTGCTTGAAGTCGAAACGGTCTTTTTATACCTGTTTACACAGTGTAGTAGTTCAAGACATATTGCGGCAAACTAGGTATATCACAATTGAAGAAATTGTATATAAAAGGCTTAAACATCTTATAACGGTACTAGTCCTTCAAGACGAATTTTAGAAATCGAAAACTATAAATTTTCTAAATACAAATGGAAAAAATACAATGGGAAAAGATACACCGAAAGAACGATAAAGTTGCCACAACCACAATAATAGTAATATTTGGTTCAGCCACGTCCTGTGGTTGTCACATTCACATTGTTTTGTGTAGCGCATTTATATACCCATACAGCACAGAAATTGCAGCAACATTGCAGCAACATTTCGGGAATATTGCAATGTTGCTGCAATGTTACTGCAATGTTGCTGCAATTTCTGTGCTGTATGGGTATGTTTGTCTCAACATTCACTATGTTTGCTGTACCAAATGCATATAGTTGTCTTCACATCGATGTGAATGTGACAACCACAGGATATGGCTGTACCAAATATTACTATTATTGTGACAACCTTATCGTTTTTTCCGTGTATATTTAATTCCAACTGTGAACAGGATTCTCAATTATCAGGCTTCAATTAAATGACGCTTATCTTACCTGTAATATTATGAAAAACTTAGTTTTGTTAAGCAAGCAAAAAAATTGATAAAGGCTCAACTGTTCGTGCGCGCAATCAAAGATTATATTTAAAATATCTTATATAAACGAATATTTACAACAACAAATTTAGAAAAAGAAAGATGTTTACTAGATGTTTAACATTCAGACACGATGACCATGGGCGTCCTTACAACTTTTTTCAAGGGGAGGCAGAGTGTAAAACTTAGGGGTGCCGAACGAACGTATTTTCAAATAATTGTTTTTAAAGAAATATTTATATAGACTTTTAATTTTTAATTGTATAAATTTTATACAAAAAATTATCCGATTGTCAATAAAATCATTCTAAATTGAAAAAATTAAAAAAATTAAAATCCAAAGGGAACTACATATATGCCTCTCCTTGCCCTCCACCCTCTCATGGGCGCCCATGACGATGACTCTTTTTGTTTTTGACGAATCCCGTATTTTTCGCTCTTGGCTTTGGTAGAAATTTGCGCAGCGTATCTTTTAAATCGGTGTGGAATATCGGAATCACGATTGAATCCGATACGGCAGATGGTTACCGTTATTACCTTCATCGCGTTGAAAGCAGCGCGGCCACCCGCTCATCTCGTTACTCCGCCGAAAGGTAATGGTCGTCATCGGCAAGAACTCGGGGACCCCATTTTCGCCGCGTGACTATCCCATTCTGCGTATGAAAAGTATGCTACGTCGCGTTGGCGAAGTGGGATGCCGAGGGGTCGCGAGGTGACAACAGGGGGTGGGCGCGTTGCTCGCCCGACAGTCTTTCCATGGCAACATTACGCGGTTTATGATCGCAGGGCGCCGCGAGACGCTCGTCCTGCGTAGGAGGGGCATGATTCTCGTTACGACCTCGTAAAGAAACCTTTTAACGTGTCCACTTCGCAGCGCCTTCGTTGCGACTCCACCCGGGAGACTCCTCGGGGAGACGCAAAACTTTCATAATTATCGCGTCCCCCTCCGGTTCGATCGTCGGCATCCAGATTGCTTCCGAGCGCTTCCGATAATTCCTCGGCCGAGCACTCATCCAATCGCGATGCCGCGGCCGCGCATAATTCTTTTTCGTGATTCCGCAATAAGCGACAGCCCCGAGAGCGGATTACGCTCGACCGTGCTCTCCACGTCGGACGCTTGTCAAAATAATATTTGTTCAGTTCCATGGATTTCGACTCGGAGAGGCTTTCTCGCCTGTCCGCTCCTCCCACATCAGTTATGAGACTTATGACCATCGTGATTGTCATGTTTTGTCAACTCTTTTGTGCGCGACAAAAGGGCTGCCACCGTGAGGATCACGGGGCTTTTCGCCAGAGCCTTTTGGTGCGTTTGCGTCTCCGATGCGCCGACGTTGCGATAGAGGAGCGCGCCGTGAACTCCGGGGACAAAAGTGCGGCCGGAAGTTCTGTTGGTACAAAATTCGATACGTCATTCGACTGAGAAATCCTGTTTGTCCACTGCCGCAGAGGTTTTCACGATGCGCCACGCCATCGTCAGATTCCATTTTGACAAACGTGAGTCGCGTGATGGATTCAAATGCATCTGTGTCTCATCAATGATCGACGCACAAATGCATCAACGAGACTTGCGATGGATCGTGTAGCGAGAAATAGTTATTTCTCGCGACACTTTATTGCACATTCATGGTCCTTACCGCCGCTTTACTGGGATTTTCATTAAATTTTTAACGCGGTTCATCAACACATCTATTGCAAAAAATCGTTATTCCTATTTCTCTAAAGCACATACACTACCGCTCAAAAATATTTGCCCACTCTAATTTCTACCCAGAAAAAAATGCTGTTGCTTCAATTAAAGTGACGTCACGGGCTGTCACAAACATAAATAGTTCATTCAATTGTATTATGATTGGACCAAATATCTAGATTATTCTTTTAATAATCTAAATATTTGATCCAATCATAATACAATTTAATAAACTATTTATGTGGCAGCCCGTAACGTAGACTTTAATTGAAACAACAGCATTTTTTTCAGTGTACATGAATTTTTTTATCATAATATCATCAAACATAAAATTTTTTTTATGTTTAATTTCTATTTTAATTCTATTATATTCTCTTTATAGATTAAAAATTTTTGATCTATTAAACATTATTATTACATTCAATGTCCACTCCTAAAATTGTTCATTAATTCTTTTGAATTTCTGTCATTTAATTAAGGAAGACAAAGCATTTTTGTACGATAGTGTATGTCCAGAAGAAATACTCAAACTTTTCTACCAAAATTGACCTATTTCTTATTAAATGTTTGTGGAGCACAATATCACGTAGCAATAAACAAATAAATTAATTAGTCGTCTGTTACATTGCTTCATCGTATGGATATTTAACCTCATGCTCGTTTCGAGCAAAAATGAATTAAATAAATTCATTTATGAAGTATAACAGTGCAATTGCAAACGCTAGCATCAAGAATTTAGAGCAGTTAGGAAGATTTATGATACAAAAAGAACATTCTTCGATGATTTAGTTTCGTAGAGAAGGATTCGCAAATAAAATAGATCGCAAAAATGGCTAAATGAATTCTTATAAAAATCAATACAATGTTTGTATTATTTAACTAAAATGAAGTTATATATTCAACCCAACTGGCTATATTAATTAAATAACTTTATCGCAACGTTTCGACCATTGATTTTTGGTCCTTTTCAAGTGTGTTTGTTATTTAATTTGGCGATAAAAGTATATAGTACAATTACCAAGTTTATTGAATCCTATTGAATAACTAAAAAAAAAATCTAAAAGTTCAAGTCGTAACAACGTAAAATTTTTAGAATATATATAAATTAAGTTTGATCCTTGGATCCAAATTATATCAATAAAATTGTCAAAATCGTTTTGAAACTTCTTTTTGTTACAATGATAGATACAATTGCGAGAATTATGTTATGTATATAGAACCTGGGGTTTGTCATGTTTTCCCTTATTAACACTGGGTTAATAAAACGTCAAACTATATACTTAATCAAAAACAACAATATTACACGTACGTAACCCTCTATCGTCTTTTATTTTCTCGATTCTTGCTTTTTTCACGATTTTTCGCTATTGACAGGATTAATATGGTGGATCAACTGCTTTAATGAACGTGTGTACGTCGATGGACTTTCGACACCTCGAACGAGCTCCCCTCGTTCGTTTCCTTGGCAGGTGCGATGATAGCACGATTCGAGAGTCACGTACGAGCCGAGAGCGAAAATCCCTGAATCTATCGCCGCTCTGCGATCCTCGCAGATCATTCTCTCACACTTTCTTTCTTCTTCTCTCTCTTTCTTTCCCCCGCGAGCGGTCCCTCTTTCGCGCCCTCGAAGCTCTGAAAAATGCTCCGAATCGTTATTTTTCTCACCCTCGATGGCGCTCGTCGTTGACGACCCTTCTCGCCGGGACGGTCAACCGAGGACCGCCGCCGCCGCCACCACAATCCGGCAATTATCGACGTCGAGGCGGCCACGAGTGCGTGACTATGATAAATCTATGATAGCGATCGGGGAATTTATTACGCGCCTGGCGCGAATGAGATTCCGCTCCCGCGGCCACTCGCATAAACGGTAAAGGCGTCATCGTCGACGGGGTGCGACCATCGGGGGTCGGTTAACGCAAGGCAGGGCCGGACCGCCGGCCAATCCAGCACGCTGCATGGTAATAAAAATATCGGGGAAAAACATCGGCAATGGCCGCTGTTTCTTTATGGGTCACATATGCGGCAAGACCATTTTTCTCCGACGCGCGTTCGCGCTCCGTGACGAAACGACCGTGTCAAGTTGTTGCATCCTCGACGCGTCGAGTGCGCGTCCAAGTGCACGGAGGCGCGAGCATACGGATCGTTCGTAGCAGCGTCGCGCCTGCAATAGCGGATTTAAATTTGCAAACGTACTCTTAAATCGATTCGAGATCAATTTTGTCCTCGGCAAAAATATCAACCATCATTTCTACGTTACGTCGATGATTGCGAGGAAAACTCCAATCTTTCGCGGAACAAGCCACGAGAGAGCAAATAATAAAGTTCTCTTTTTCCAATTTCCATTAAACTTTACTTCGATAAATTTTAGCGAAAGGAAAGAAAGAAGAAGATAAACAGTAAGAGTTGTTTCATCTGTCAGATGATACTCAAAGGATCCTGCAGGCCCACGCTGATTAAACAAGGTAGAAGAAAACAAAGTGAAGAGGTGAAAAAAGGAGGACGTGGACCGCAATGAAGCTCTATTATTTTTTATTACTATCGTTCACCGGCTGTTTGTAGTTACGTCCTTGAACATGCTTGATAGATAAGAATGCGTTCTAGAAGCGAACGATTGGGGCTTGAAGAGATCGCTTATTAAGGTAACCCTAGCTCTTTCAAACGCTCTTTGGCGGCGGGACGATCTTCTCGACGATAATTGATAGGCTACCTTCTCAAGGATATCGTTTCCATCTTTCGCGATTGATTACTGGGACAATTATTAGACGCGGTCGGAGATGGTTATACTAATTGTGAGTTTATTCTCTCTGTTTAAGAGAGCATAACTGCATAACATTTTTTTCTACCTTGTGATATAATTTCTCACTGTCATCGCATATTTCAATAAAAAAAATATAAGTCTCGTGCAATCCGCTGCGCAATCCTCTACTCTCTGTGCGATGTAAAAATCTGTCTTAGAGAATACGAAACTCCGAAGAATCGCTCTCGGGAAGCACTCGACTCCTAAAAAAGTTGCAACTTCCGTCTTATATATTTTCATCATTATTCGACTCTCAACCCCGCTTGTGTTTTTTATTAATCTCGCGGATACCTCGTTGCTCTATTGTGTGCTCGGCATATCATCGAAAATTTTAACGTCAAAACTTTCGACTTTAGGTCGACGAATTAAATACTGAAACAATTCGACTGCTTTTTCTTCTTTTTCTTTTGTATATGTTACGAAGAGCCGGAAAAGCGACGGTTCGGTCGAAACGGAAGAAGGAAACAGTTCGGTTCCGACGGGCGGCGGTCTTCTCCAGAGACAAGCGAGTAACTTAATCCCATTTTCCAGCGTAGACAATAAACCACCACCGCGCGCGTGCTCACGCGCGCAACAAAGTGCGGCGCGCGGTCGGGCGCGCGTGGACCGGGGGAGACATTAACCGAGGGCAGATGCTTCCGCGCGTCGTTAAAAAAGCGGTGAGGGCGCGTGCCGGCATCAAACAACTAAAAATACTCAAACGCCTTCTTCTCTCTCCGGGAAGAGAGAAAGAGAGAGAGAGTCGAGACCACGCCCGCTATAAAGTCCCGCTCGCGCGCACCTTTCGAGCCTGAAAACATCCTAAAAGCCTCCTAATCCCTTACCCTCCTACGCTGCACGTAACAAATAAGCGCCGCTAATTCCGATAATTAGTGACGACGCCGCCCGAGAAACTATAAACGCCACGCTTTCATGTATGTACTTCCAAATTCTTGTCTGATTACTTTTCAAGCTAATTCTTTAACCCGTTGCAGTCCTACATCGAGTTAACACTAAAGCTACCGACAATTTATATATGCCTATTTCTACCGAACTGATCAAATGACCGGTTTTTAAATAAAAGTTTTATTTTCTCCAATTGAATGCAGGTAATATGTTTATCAGAAGAAACAGAAGAAGAAGAGAGCTAGATATTTAAAAATTGATTATATGTATATTAAGGAAAAGTCGTGAAGTCAATTGAGGAAAAGCGATAACATTGAATGCAGAATTTTTAATCAAAAGTTTAAAAACAGTTATTTGACCGGCGGTAATAGTTTTAGTGTCAAACATCAAGTTGACATGATACGTTGCGCTAGCCGTATAATTCTTCAAATATTCGAATCTATACGCGATTATAATCAGCAAACTATATTTTTAGAATCTCCATAAATTCCTCGAAATAATAAAAATTCTTTAATTCTTATTATACTCAACGATTAAATGAAATTGAGGACGAAACGTTTAATCTCTTCGCTTATTTATAAGAAATAATTTAGATTACAAAGGGTTAAATTGGTCAAATTTTTATATTCTGCTGGTTCCAGTATGGCATCATCATTATCCTCGCGGTTTTGTTTATTCTCATAAATGGTGATTATCTTCAGTTATAAATTAGTCTCGCATTAATCGGAAAACTTGGTGACTCTTGCAGCCGTGAATGCTCCGATCACCTAGGGTTACCATAATAAAATTTGCAAAACTAGAACTTACAGGCCAAAAACCCCGGACATTTTGCTTGCAACCCCGGACACATACAAAAATGCGAATAAGTTAGCAAATTAGTTATAACAATAAATGAATAATTATTTTACATCTTGTGTTCAATAGTACTTGGAGTAAAATAAATAAATTAAACATATTTTTAATTTAAAAAAATTTTATTATTAGGTACCTATCTACTTTATTGTACCTATATCTATGTGCTATATTGATATTTTTAAAATATCAATAAAATAACAAATAATTATAAAATATATTAAAGAACCAAATCAAATCAGCACAAACTACTGGTTTCTATCAGTAAATTGAAGTAATTGAATATGTGGTTAATTAAATCTAAAAAGTAAGATATTTAGGAATTTCCTTAAACCTTAAACTCCGGACATCCACAATTACTCCGGACACATTCGAAAAATTCCCCCGGACGTCCCCGGACGCCCTAAAAAAGAGGACGGTGTCCGGGGAAAAGAGGAGGGTGTCCGGGGAAAAAGGACGGATAGCAACTCTACGATCAGCTGAGAGTATTCCGTGAGAGTAAAAGAGGAAAGAGTAACTTTCGGCTGTACGTGCGCCCCGGAGAAAATTGAACGGGACATAAGACAGGATAAATCCCGCTTTCTACGGAACGAACTGAAATCTTGTCTCCGTGTTTATCCTCGGAACTGGAGACAAATATCTGGTGCTGGCTCTCGACGACAGAAAACGGCCTCTCGCCTCGTCTCGCGGAGGGAACCTCCCTCAGGATCGCGGAGTATAAAAAACATCCTCGATCCTGACGGCAAGAGACGACGATGGCGCGGAGGAGACACGAGACGTGCGCGTGCCGACGACACATTGTCTCTCTCCCCCTCGGTTTCCGCCCTCCACGTGTTACCGATCTCGCGGATGTCGGTTTACATATTTTTAACCACTTTTTTCTCAAATCCCACAGTCGGCTCGTTCCTTTCTCTCTCGCTCTCTTTCTCCTTCTCTTTCGTTATCTTTCTTTCGAGCGGACATGCCTATCGAGTCTTTTTATTGTGGCTCTATCCCTCTTTCTCTCTCCTTCCTTCTTTCCCCAAGCTACCCCGGAACGCGTGCGCGTTTCACCCCGAAAAGTGGATATTTTTGTTCGGAAAAAAGGCGAAAAAAGTGCGTATTCGTTACACGCTGCACGAGGGTCGCTTCTGGCCCGCGTGCAAACGAAGCGGTTCCGAACGTACGAGCGTCGGCCGTAGCAAGGAGAACGACACAGAGAGGAAGGGTGTCGAAGGGGGAGGGAAGAGAATTGGGAGTAAAACAGCGATGGGGAAAATGAAAACCACGCATCTGCGTACGAGGAGCGAGCGAGAGGGTAAAATTGGAGGGGGAGAGAGGCACGTTGTCTCTCCGGAAAGTGGAAATTTGACGACGGCAGCGCGCAAAGGAGAAAGAGGGAGAGCGAAGCCCACCCTTATTATATGCGCGTTCCGCACGAGCGAAGAGCAAAAAGCACCTCGAATCCTTTAACCGAGGTAAATCGAGAAAAAAAACCCGCATATGATTTATCGCGTCACGCCGCCGATTTGAGATACCTCGAAAGCGCCAAGTTTCTAATGGCTCGCGGACCGGCGCGAAATATCGCGCAACGTTTCGTGGGGATATTTCGCATTATCGAGAGAAGCGCAACTCTCGAGAAGCCGACGTAATCATATCTTCATGAATCACGCTGGATTTTAGTAACTTACGATGCCGCCCCGTCTTATCCCCCGTATTATTAATCAATAAATCCGATATTAAAGTTTCGAGTGTATACGTCAATATCTTCCTTAGGGTACGCCGCGTCTCGTAATCTCATCAGAACTTTCCCATTAGGCAGCCGCGGGTCAGTATTCGGACGTAACGACGCCTCATATTAATTTTATCCGTCGGGCTTCCAGCCTCTCGTCTCTCGCGAGACGTGGATGATCGATGAAGAAAGGCTCTCATCGGGTACGGCGACGTTTAAGACGGCGAACGGCTCCATCAGGCGTACCCTGACGCGGGACCACGTTAATCCCGACACTATCGTCGTAACGTTATTCGACGACGCATTATTCGGGTAGCCAATCGAGCGTCAGTGAGCATGCGACGATCGGGTTTATGTGCCATAAAACGAGAATTGCTGCCGGCGAACTCCCGCTCGTACTCTCTCGTGGTCACGCAGTCGCGATTTATTCCGATCGAATTGCCCGTGAGCAGCCGAAGCGGACGAAGAGAGAGAGGCCGCGAGAGTGAAGCGAATCGGTTCCGCACATCGTTGGCGCGTAAATTCTAATTATTGCGCCGCCCCCACGCAGCCATCGGAGCTTTCTTCCCTTCGGTTAAACAATTAAGCACCCGCGTGGAGCTTAGTGGTACGTCGTCGGGAATCGTATAGATTCTGCTTAATGAAGCGAGATTGCGCGCGCTTCAAAGAAAGAAGATGAATTATTAGAAATCTTTTGTATTAAGCCGTTACTCGGCGAGGGGATTGGAACACCGTTTATCTTAAGATTTTTCATAACGTTCCGTTCCGATAATTCGTAACGAATGAATAACTCGTCGATGTTTTTACTGAAGATTTTCTCTAGCTGTTTTATTACTGGAAATTTATTTAGGATATTAATTTTCGTCGGGGAGGGAGGGAGAGCGGCGATGTAGATACATCGGCAGATATATTTATCGGACTGACAAATATAATATATCTCGCTCCATTCCCGAAGGAACGAGCGACTCGTTAGATGTCGAGATATTAACGCTCGAGCGGACAGGTAGAAGAGCGCTCTTCGAAAGGTGCGCCGAGAGGCGAAGGATACTCAGGTGCAAGCTTCGAAACAGGATCGTAAGGCGACGAAGAATTAATTCGAATGGGGCACGTGTGAAATACCTTTGTGATCCGACAGCGTACGTTACAGATGAAGAATACAAATTTTCAACCGTGTTTTCCTCGTCTGTTACGTTCTCCTTTGTCAATTCGTTTTTCTGATATTAAAATTTTGATAAAAACATACGTTAAACAACAGGTAAGGTCTTCTCTTCGCCAGTACCCACACAGCACGATATATTGCAGCAACATTGCAGCAATATAACATTGTGTTATTGCAGTTGCCGTGAAATGTTGCAGATACTTTGCAGCAATGTTGCCAGTAAAATGTTGCGAGTAAAACATTGCTGCAATATATCAAACGCAAC
>NJRP01000252.1:176408-191438 GCA_003063835.1 Aphaenogaster floridana
AATGCGTCGGCATTGCCGATGTTGCCGGGAAGATGACCAAACTTGATCATTTAGAGGAAGTAAAAGTCGTCACATTACAACAACATTTTGTATAGCTGGAGTAGATCTTTTTTTGAGGCAAAAAATGTTGGTTAATCGATGCAAAGAATGTGGGCAACCGATAAGGAACCGATTGCGTAGCGTGCATCGAACAGGCGAGCGGCAGGAAGCGTGAAGCTAAGCCGGAAGAGAATAGCGGGAGATGAGCAATGGAGGAGGGCGTTATTTTTAAAGAAAAGAAATCCCCTTCCTCTCTCTTTCTCGCGAGGCGCGTAAGTAGAAGACCCGCGCCGTAATGAAAACATGAATACTTGAAGCCCTCCCACCGCCCATAATTATATCTTCGCCCTCGGGTTAGGCTCGAGCCACGATCCGTAGAGCTCGGGGAAACGCGAACGGCAGAAGGGAGACGGCGGAAAGAATCGAGGGGGTGGACAGGGGTGCCATTTCTGTCCCCTAAATAATTAATTCCGGCAGCGCCGCCGGCTTAAATGCGCGCGGAGGGTAAGGGAGGGAAAAACTTCGGTATACCGGGGACACAAGTCTGCTGGAGATTCGACCCCGACCCTCGAGGCAGCGTGCGCGCGCGCAAAATCGATTGCATCGAGAACACGATGGAGTGATATTTAAAAGCTGTTGAATTTTTCCGTGTCACCGCCACGTCGTATCTTATAAAACGCGACTAATAAATCACACACAGTCAATGAAGACAATTCATTAAAAATTCCCTCTCATATCTTCAAGAACACAAAATAAAATTTCTGGTTTCCACGATCGTTGTTTTTTTTATAGAGACGTAGGGTATCTGTACTGAATGGAACGAAAAAGGGACGGGTTACATACGCAAGCAACCATGCGTTAAGGCTGACCGTCGAAAGATTGATTGATTGATTTACTTTGAAGTACAGAGAGGGAAATCGCCGCGGTTCCGTTCAGATTAAATCGCTAATCTCTATTCTGCTTTCGCATTTGCGCGCGAACTCGACGGGTCGGTTGAGCTTCGTAGGCGCCTACGTCTTGGAAGATAAGACGGAGGATTAATGGTCGCGGCATTAGGGCGTAATTTTATGGGGATTATTTTAAAGGCCTTCTTAGATCCAGTGGCTCAGTCGCGATTATCTAGACATCATTAATCATGCGCCCCGCGCTTTAAACTCCGTAAACGCGATACCAAAAACTTTTTGAAGCACCATTTACCCGGGCGCCGCCCGAGTTTAGGTAGTTACGGCATAGCTTCTCGTCTGGTAAACGTTAATATCTTCAGGAAAAATAAGAGACGGCGGTCGCTCGTAAAATTACACAAAGAAGAGACGTTTCGTGTCCGCGCGATATTTGCGTGAACACGCGTATTTGTCAGAATGCCAGGACACTTATCCATCTCGCCAGGTAGCTCTTTCGTGTGTATACGATTACTGAAATATTTGCATTGTCATTCGTTGCCATTCAATGTCTAACTCATATATATTTGGCAGAGAGTACGGCAGAAGTTAATTGTGCCAATGCCAAAGTACACGGACGCGACCGACCTCAAACGTTTCCATATTGTGTAGAGAAAATTCTCAGACGTAACTCTTTAAGTGGACCAACACCTTGCGTTATACGCTTCTACAAATAATTCTGCTGCGAAATTTGCAAGCATGTCAATGAGCTCAGTTACACGGCCCGATTTGCGCCGAAGTTACAACATCGATGTACTATCCGATCCAAAATTTTTCTTTTTTGATCATAATAATTATTTTAATACGAGTCTATTTTGATATTCTAAATATTTGAATCAATCTTTTTTAATATACGTATACTAGAAACTGTAGTTTAAGTATCAAAAGAGGCTCATATTTAAATGATCATTATGATTAAAAGAATACAAATTTTGAATCGGATAGTACATCGATGTTATAACTTCGACGTAAATCGGGCCGTGTAACTGAGCTCACTGACGATTGTTCGCTAAATTTAAACTGACTGAGGTCTTCACAGCTTTAGGTGAAGGCAAGTTTAGCATGGGATAAAATTATCACTTTTAATCAATATAATCAATGCAGTCAGTATAATCAATCAGTATAATTAATCAGTATAATCTGTGCAGACACGTCACAGATGAGAAGTACTGGAACTGTTTCATAAGATAAAGGGTGAAGCTGCCACGCCTCTTCTCAAGTTTTTCACCAATCCAGAAGGGTGGGCCTGGTACACGCAGTTACGTCAATCGACCCTGGGCAGGTGCCGCAAAGGGTTAGTAAGTGTACAGCCAAGAGCCGGCGATACGAGAAGGGTTAAACAAATCAGAGCGTTTCGATTGGTTGTGCTCGGCAGAGGGAAAGGGTTCGAGGAGAATTAATGAGCTGAGCGCCATTTTGAATCCTTTATGCTGCCACACTACATCGCCGGCTTAAAATTCGACGGTCTCGCTCGTTAATCTTTTCTCTTTCTCTCACGTAATTGAAGTCAGGCAATTTTATATCGCTCGTATACACATTTATGTAACGGTATCAGAGATACGTACTTAATCCCGGGCGTATATGCGCCCTCGCTCTGTATCTTCCGCAGCTCCGAGAAATCCTGCTCAACCCGCACCTTAATCCCGCGAACGCGCCCCGACTCCGCAAAAAAAAGCAACGTAATAAAGGACCCTCGAAATCCACCGGCCGGAATCAGAAGAAAAAAGCGGAACGCTGCCTGCACACACGCGTTGCATAAATATTATTAAGTTTGACCGACGAAGCATACCTACATCTGCCCGATGAAGGAGAAAGGGGAGGCGAGCGATTTTTGAAATCCACGAGACCGATATAAATTTGACAGTCGCCCGGATGGTCCTTTGTACGACTTTTTTTTCCTCCTACCTTTCTGCGCGCGCGGCACGGACCAAGACGCGTGCTGAAAACTCTCGCTATTGGAGAAGCGTCTCAAGGAGTTCTTAATACGGCCGCGCAAAAACTGTCCCGGCAGCACCGAAAGCACGAAAGTTACGTTTCGATCGACGGTCGAAGGAAGAGGAGACTGGTCGTTTCGAAAAGTTTTCTATTGATTAAAAAGATGCGCGGGACAGATGCGTGGACAGATGCAGAAGTTCTACTTATAATAACAAAAAATGATTAAGAAAAACTCACGCTTGATTGCAGATATCCGAATAAATTGAAAATATAAATAATACAGTTATAAAGGCTCTCTAAAAATTCATATGAGGATAAAACAATGGCAATAAGAGCCAAGCGCAGGGTTTCCTATCATTGGAGCTTATAATCATCTCCACATAATTTTACTGACAAGAGAGAAGTAACATCTTTAATGATTGCTGTAATCTAATCGTTTTTAATCGTTGACTACGTTTGAATTATGTTTTGTTATACGTCTATTTTATTATTTATTATTGTTTACGCTGAAGTAAAGGGACCAAATAAAGGGACCGAAACATTCGCAAATGACTTCGTGCTATTTGTATTAAGGACTTTTATCGTTTAAGTTCACTTGATATTTATAATAAATTATTTATGCGCCCCAATTACTGCGCTTGGCTCTTATTGCCATTGTTTTATCCTCGTATAAAAATATAAAAGATTTATCGGAGTGTTTAAGATTTATCCGTTATTTTCCCGTGCGTGTTTTAATAATGTTGTACATGACACAAAGATACATACGCGTTAGCGGGCTGTTACGTAAAATTATGCCGAGCTGAGGAACGCATGCGATGGCACGGAAGATCTACAGATCGGAGATTTGGGGCGCGTGGGCGATTCTAAATCCGACAATGGCGCGCTTATGCCTGACACCTGCTTAGGTGAGAATCAGGAGACAAATATTAACATCTATATTTCAGCGAGCTAGACGGGGACTGGAAAAAGGCGGCTTTTGTTCCGCTCAAAAAGTACGACTCCGTTTCCGTTGTTACAGGAAGCGAAGAAATTAACTCTCTGACGTGCGATGTAAATTAATAGTTTTATGTAACATATAATTTAACATTCTGAAATAAAATTCTAAAATAATACTTCTAGAATTGTGTGTACAATAAATATAGGATGCTCTTAACCTTTGATAACAGAATTGATGTAAGAGAAATCTCTGTTTCCTTCTCAAAATAAGATATTTATCTTACAAAATTCTTACAAAATTTGCCAAATATTCGTTGATATTTAACTACTAATTAGAATCTGCGTAAGTTGATAATATCATCGCAGATTGTGTCATTATAGAAACTAGCTCTCATGTACACTGAGAGAAAAATTTATGATATTTGTGACTATAATGAAAAGTTAAATAGTTTGTTAAATAGTTATAGTTAGGTGCACCATTTTTATAGTTATTACTGCTATAATGTTAGTAATAATAACAAAAAATAGTTACAAATACCATAATTTAACTATAACTATTATAGTTTAAAAAAGGTGTCAACTATAATGATTAATAATAATTAACTATAATAATTATAGTTAAATTACGGTTTTTGTAACTATTTTTTTGTTATTATTACTAACATTATAGCAGTAATAACTATAAAAATGGTGCACCTAACCATAATTATTTAACTTTTCATTATAGTCACAAATATCATAAATTTTTCTCTCAGTGTAAAATTACATGAAAATATAATTGTATGCAAAGAAGTTTGGAAAATTCTGATCGGTCTTCGAAAAACAAGTAAATGCTTTATTTTCAATCTACACTGCCGGCCAAAAGTTTGAGACCATTAATTGAAAATGTCTACTATATGAAATGAAATCAATCTTATGAATTATAATTTAATATATTTTTATTATTTTACTCATTATTTTATAACAAAATGAAAAACAATATAAGATGTTTCTACTTTTAAAATTCTATTAAAAGTTCTACTATAAAAAATACTTTTTACAAGATGAAAAGCATTAAAGTGTATTAAACATTTTTTTCGTCAAAGTAATCACATTTATATTTAATCACTTTTTTTTACTAATTTAGGTATAATTTAGCTACAAATTTATTATAAGTTAAGTTAAATTTATTAGTTTATTGTTTAGTATATAATTTAAGTTCATTAAATTTGTGTAGAAAAAAAAGCTTTATGACGCCAGTTTTTTCTTGCAATTGTGAGACAATGTTACTCACAGTTGTGTTAAATATAATGTTTATTTACTTTCAAATTAAGAAAAAATACTGAGTAAGATATGAATCAGACTTTTACGTAATGTTTTATTGAAATATTCTTAAATTTTATATGTGGCCTCAAACTTTTGGCAATATATGAGGACGTCTCGTGTGCTTCGAAGGAATCGTATGTGCTCTCTTCTTTCGCTCATTTCTCTTCGCGGCATCTTTTCCACTTCCTTGTTCGGCACAGGACGAGTCAAACTTTTCGAGATGGAGAAAACGTGCATCGACATGATCCATACGGCCCACTTGACTCTTCGGCCCGTCTCTTCCGCTTTCCCGAGTGAGCGAAGCTCGCGCTCGGCGCGTTTGAAGTTGGTCTTGTCGCCAGCGGTCTCCTTGAACAAACTGTTCTGATCGCAGCAACGTCGCCAAAACGTCGCCAAATTGGAGCTAGAGGAAGAACGTGATAACCGACCAGCCCGATGTATCCGACGGCCATCGGGTTTCTGTTTCCGGGAGCGCAATAACAACGAGCGCAATAAAATGATCCATCGCCAGGAGGAGGAGAGAACGAGAAACGGCGACGCCGAGATCCCGGAGGAGAAAAGAGAAGGAGGAGGAGGGTAAAAAGCGGCAGCCTGTTGCTGCTCACGTGGAGCTGCCGTTTATGTGTGCATGCGGATATATCTACGTGCGTGTACATATATGCGGGGATCGTGTGTGCGTTGGGACCTCAAAGGAGGATGAGTCGGCGCGAGTCGAAGGGAGGAACCGACATCGTGTAGTTGCTTGAAGAATCCTCTTTCCTTTTATCTGCAATTCTGTATCTCGCGAGCTTCGGTATAGTATTGGCTTCATTGTCACGACATAACTCGCTTATCGTAGTCTTTAAAAATGTTAATAGGCAACAATAAGCGGCTGCGCGTGTTTGTAAAGGTATCAGTAGAGACCACCTTGCAACATAAGAGCGTTCCTTCCCGATTTTCTACCTCGCCTCGAGAAACGTAGCGATCGTAAAATAACGAAATGTGCAACGAGAGCCTTGCACCGTTGCCAGTCGAATAATTTACAAAACGCCGAGTGGCTCTCCGCGATATTATGCAGTTGGCAACCGGCGGACCGCCTCCGCGAATGCAAGACGAACGGAGGAGAAGCCGAGGCCACAAGAGACCTCGCGCATGGAATTCTTTCGGGGACCATTTGTCAGTGTCCATTAGCGCGGGACACTGGCAGCGGGACGTTTAACGCGACACAATGTTAAAGAGTTGTGTGTTTGCGAAGTTAAATGAACCTTGCGCCGTGGGCGACGATTGTGCAGCTGCGGAGTGGCTGCCTCTTGCTGTCGCGACAAGAGCGGGGTCCCTCTTGAGGTGTGCCCATGCGAGAAAACTGCGAGAAGACGCGCGCGGTCGCAGCCTGGAAAGAGCGAGGCTGCCGGATGACAAGGCGTGTGCTTCTCTGTCGATGTATAAATAAAAGTAACTCCCGCATCTCTCTTTCTCTCCTTCTGTCGCGCATGAGTTAACCCGCGCGCTCCTGCCTTCTAATATGTCCTGCGGAGAAGGCGAAAAGATATACCCAGAAGATCACCCAAGAGACACGTGCACGTACCTTATCCCATTCTCGGATATTTCAACGAACTTAACCGTTCTTATGAGAGCGCTTTTGTGTATAAAAGCACTCTGCAGGAAGTCGAGAGGTTCTTTAATGGAAACAGAAAATAGACGGGGAAGATGCATAAACGCTATCAAGCGTTGTTAGTAATTTTATCGATTTCTAGGCTTTCAGTTTTGATATCATATCCATGATATCGTGTCAAATGGTATATTTTACTTTTTTTTTTAGTAAAATGGTATATTTTACTAAAATTTGTATTTGATCAAACAAATGAAAAAAATTATACAGAATAATATTTGCAGCCATAAGTTTTTATCACATATCAATTATCTATTCACAAAATTGAATTATTAGATAACTGTATAGCATAAATAAAGAGAAATGGAGAATGTGTATTATATAAGAAATATATCCAATCGATTTTTATAATAGAACTAATGATGTGCCACAGTAATCTCCTAAGAGAACTTCGTAATAGCTTGTAATTTCTTCGCTGTCAGAATATTCCCATCTTAACGTAAACATTCATCGTGTCATTGCAAGCATTTGCAAATTGTTCCTAGAAGAAGACGCAAAAAAATACCACACCCATTTGCGAGACTATGAGAAATTTTGGAAATCTTTATTCAATGACGAAATGTAAAATTTCCCTTTATTTTCACGGAAAAAAAATAGCTGTCGTAGCTAAAAACTGCGTGTGGTAACTAAATTGCAGTCGTAATATATGGGCAGCAAACATTTTAGCTGTGATACCTATTTCATTGCTGTAGTGACTATAAATTTCTAAATTACAGCAAACGTTTTGCTGCAGTTTAGGAATTTATAGTCACGACAGCAAACACAGTGTAGCAAATCATGATTAACCTGTCCACTGGTAATGACTCATATATGAGCGAAAAAAAAGTGCCACAACTGGTAATGACTCATATATGAGCACCATGAATAGCTGTGCCAATTTTTAACGGATATGCATTAAACTTGATAAATCCTTATAGATAAGCTCCCATGTATAATACGAAATTATTCTCACCAGTTTTGGCACAAAACATTGATAGCAAACCAGTTAACTGGTTAGCTATGGTAGCGAAAAAATCTTTTTTCCGTGTTTCATTGCAATTTATATGTTAAAGGATTTCTGAAGACGCGTCGAATATTTGTTGTGTTACCGAGAGGTGGGCGCATCAGCTCAGAAATCGTGAACAAAGTCGGGACCGCATGCCCACCCTGGTCGGCGAGTCACGTAGCGCCTTTCGAAAATCCAAATCGGCGAAAAATTTAATCGACCATGCGGAGCTTCGCCCGCGGCCTCGCATTTTCCCGATGGATCTGCGACAATGTGAGTCGTCCGTGGCGGGCACGAGGAGAACGCGGAAAGGCACAATGGTCCTGGATTCGGAGATGAGTAAAGAAAGACGTAGCGGAGAGAAAGAAGGAACGAGATATAGGAAGGATGGACCACACAGGCGACTCGCGGTGCTTCGGGCGAGGCCATACATCGTAACGAGGCACCGGTCGATTAAGTTGTAAAATCTACAATGAAGCAATTACAGCTCGCGCGGATACTAAATCGTGCGGCCCTTCGAGATGTGTTATTAATCCGGCAAAGGCGCGGTTGCGAGGGACGTTGCGAGGGTGCACCTGTCTCGCGTTAGCGGTGCATAAATCCACGAAACGACCGACGTTACGACGGCCTTTAATTTGTAAGACATTGTAGACGGACGTACACTGTTAATTCCTTTGGGTCATTTTTAACTATTCTATAAGTCGCCACTGCTCCTACTCAATATGTTGTTAATTTCGACACCTTGTTTTAGGTAAATTAACGACAAATGTAGTTATTTTGACACCTCCTCCTCCTCTGGTCCACTTGTCTTGTCAGACAAAAGGTGATTATGTCTGGCTGTCCAGTTGCCGAGCTATGCTCTTCACTTTATGTCTCCATTGCACTCGGTCCATTGTTTGCCTCACAGCCTTTTCTAATCTTGTGCTCAGCAAATTCTCAACTGTGTCGGTCCACCGAGTAGATGATCTTCCTCGTCTGCGCTTTCCCTCGATCTTCCCTTGGACAATCAGTTTTTCCATATTATCAGCACGTGTAACATGTCCAAAGAATTTCAGTACGCTGGCATAGACTATTATGGAGAGTCTTTGTTTAGGTTTAATTTCATTAAGTATGGAGATGTTCGTGCGGTAAGCTGTCCAAGGAACTCTCAGCATCCGTCTCCAGCACCACATCTCAAAAGCGTCGATTCTTCGCACTTCGATCTGCCGCACGGATAGTCCAAGTTTCACAAGCATATCTAAAGACGGAAAACACCAGCGAGTGCACAAAATTAATCTTAGTGTTTCTTGCAATGTCTGGAGACTTCCAAATTCCGCCAGTGTTGTTTTGACACACACATGGTTAAATGTTAACCAGTGTTTTAGTTAAAGTGACGACATATTGGATAGGAGCAGTGACGACCTATAGAATAGTTAAAAATGACCCAAAGGAATTAACAGTGTACATCGGTAGAATTCGTAGAAGAGGAGTACGTATAGCGCGAAAAATCTCCACGATTCACGCGTTCCAAATTTTCGGTGTCGTGCATCAAGTGGCAAATCGTCTCCTACGAGTAAAAAAACACCAGCTACATTCGAGAGGCGAGCCAAGTGTCGGAAAAACGAGACGAAAGGGCAATCTCGGCGCGTTCGACTCCCGGAGTTTTTACGGCTACCAGGGCAGATGCGGACGGATCCGCCGAAGGAGAACGGTGACGAGAGTGGAAGTAGGCTCTCGTTTATTTCTCGTTCATTGAGAGCGCGAGCGTATATATTCGCGAGTCGACCCGCACGTCACTGTCAACGCGTCTCGCTGAAACGAGAGTCAAGTCGACAATCTCGTAGACGCCGTCGGTGGCCGTCGACCGGAAAAGAGGGACGTTTTGAATACGGGCCGCGAATAAGGGCGAGGCAACCCTCGCGCGCCTCGCCATCGCTCCCAGAAACGAGTTCGGAGCCGGAGTGACCTCTTCACCCCGTGGCGGCGTGCGTACGTCGAAGAAGCGAAACTTCGACGATCGACGTCCGTTGCGAACGGCAAAAAGAAGGTAAAACTTGTAGCCCGGGGACACGCATTGACTTTAACCTGATTGACGCGAGAATGCGATCTGACGTCCTGTTGGTTGCGCCACGAGGTTGCGAATGCAAACGAGATGCATGAGACGGACCAAAGAAAGAGGGTGCAACGGAAAGTAGAAGAATACAAGATTAATTCGTGGCTCTTTTTGTAACAGAATTGTACGTTAAGAAATACGTAAGGATGGTCTGGATGTACTTACGCAAAAATCGTCTTCTAATGCGTGACAGAGCTTACCGTCGAAATTCAATGCGATTGTCTTGTATAAATAAAATCACACGTTGTCACGCACAGGAGAGTATTTTATGAAATGTAAGAATCCTTTTGACTTTTACATAAATTATTTCCGAAATGAGAAAATGTTATTTCGTGACCCGCGGTGAAAAGATTTTTCACGACGAGTCTCGCGCAAGAATGCTCGCGGGATAGAAAACGAACGAATTTACCATCGCAGAAAAAGTAAAAATGATGACGTGAAATTCTTAGAGACACATCCTATTCATTATTACAGATCACATTTTGCAAATAAATCAAGCAAAATTAACGAAATGTGAAAATCTTGGACCGAGAACTGTCATATTACAAACGTTTGATCTCAAAAATAGTTCACATAAAACTGCAAAAAAGGAGCTAAATCTGGCCCAAGATGTGAAGCTACATAACTATGCATATATCTTTGGGCGGTATTCATAGTCGGGTACTTAAGTCAATCTTAAGAATCGACTATGAATACCGGCCTTTGTATAGAAAAGTTGAGAACGGTTCTATTCCATAAAGTGAACAAAACTTACAGATACGTTTGCAACAGCGTATCAATGGAACAACTGAAGAAAAAAACATTAAGTTAATAGTTAGTACATACTAATGATTACTCTATTCAATTAGTGGAAGGAAAAGGGAAACCTTAACAAAAAGAGGGAATTACATAGTTTCGTTCAGTTCACTCTAGACGATAGCTCCGTAAAGACTCCTGAAATCAGGCTCTAGAAGAGAAGAGTATCGTGTACATGGTAAGTCAAACTTTAAAAACCGTTTAAAGTTAAAAAAAACTGCCATCTTACCGCACGCATCCGCGCAATGTACTCGTGCTGATTTTGAAATTGCATTTAAACGTGAAAGCCATTGATACATATCAACAATTTAGAAATTAACATTAAAGCTACCGACAATTTATATATAAAGCCTGAAAACATCCTAAAAGCCCCCTAATCCCTTACCCTCCTACGCTGCACGTAACAAATAAGCGCCGCAAATTCCGATAATTAGTGACGACGCCGCCCGAGAAACAAATAAACGCCAAGCTTTCATGTATGTACTTCCAAATTCTTGTCTGATTATTTTTCAAGCTAATTCTTTAACCCGTTGCAGTCCTACATCGAGTTAACACTAAAGCTACCGACAATTTATATATACCTATTTCTACCGAACTGATCAAACGACCGGTTTTTAAATAAAAGTTTTATTTTTTCCAATTAAATGCAGATAATATGTTTATCAGAAGAAACGAAAGAAGAAGAGAGATAGATATTGAAAAATTGATTATATGTATATTAAGGAAAAATCGTGAAGTCAATTGAGGAAAAGCGATAACATTAAATACAGAATTTTTAATCAAAAGTTTAAAAACGGTTATTTGACCGGCGTGGCGGTAGTAATTTTAGTGTTAATCTCTAAGGCCGGTATTCATAGTCCGTTCTTATATTTAAGACCATCTTAAGTACAATCTTAAGATATCTTAAGATATGAACCAACCACAGCCGTCTTAGCGTCTTAAGACGTTACTTAAGACAGTCTTGAAATAAGAATGACTATAAATACCGGCCTAAGTTTAACAAACGTGTAAATACAGCCTGAAGCGCACTATTTTTCGGCAAAACTTCAGGTTATTTAATTAAAGTTTTAGCGGCTTTCCTATTGTTTCTATTTCTTCGTATCATTGACTACGTTTACACGTCACCATTAATCGGGTTTAGTATTTAACACCAGTAGTCCATGTCAACCTACGTTTACATGAACAGCATAAAAACTGATGTAATAATTTCCGATATTTTAACTGTTTATGTTAAATGTGGTATAAACAAGTATGTTATAAGTGTATATATGACACATAATATCAATAGTTAAATCATCAAAAATTATTACATCGGTTTTATGTTATTTATGTAAACGTAAACTAACGTCAATAACTGGTGTTACTAAATCGGTTTTAGGTTGCCGTGTAAACTCATTAATAGCGTCTAAAGAATGCGTATATAATTTGTCTGTATACGCAAACTTACATTATATCCAGTGCACGAGTGATCGGACTTTACGCGAACATTACGTTATTTAAATATCTAAATAATAATGAAACAATGTTAAATCAGATAACATTGCGTCAACATTTACGTGTCGATTTGTCGCTGGTATTGATCTGCACCAATCCGTCAAATCCGAAGAATTCACGCACCGCTGACCCACAAAATTTTCCCTCGCAATGATAAATCTCGTTTAATAAAATCCCGCGTATTTGCCTAACGCTCAAATATATATAGCCTGAACAAATTTTAATTTCCCCGACGGAGATCACCATCGTCGAAAATTTGTCGCCATATCGTCACGCCGCAAATCGTCACGAACAAATTGCTGGCGACGGATAAAGCGATCTCGTCCCCTCTCTCTGTCTCGCGCAAAGCCCCTCTCGCCCTTCCCCTTTTATCTCACCCTTCGGAAATATTGGTCAAACCTGCCCCGCGTGTTGGGAGGGAGGCCGCGTAACGGGGGTGGCGAACGGGCGCGGTGAAGGGCGCGGATTCGAAAAGGCAACCCCCGCTCACGCCGCACACATCCCGGACTCGCGGCCCAGCCTCGAATTACTCACCGGTCTCCCCTTTACCCGTTTTACCCTTCCCCTTCCCCTTTACGCCGTTTTACCCGAAAATCCAAAAACGAGGGGATTTGCTCGTGTGTGCGGAAGCAGAGCCGAACGCGTGGGGTTGATTGCTTTCTCTCTCTCCCTCTCTCTCTCTCTGTCTCTTTCTCTCTTCTTCTCGCCTCCGCGCGATACTTCCATCTAGTTCAGGATCCAGCCCCCTTCGAAACCGAATTTCTCCCTTACAAAGCCCTTTCTCTCCGGTAACTTATTCCGCGATAGAAATTCACTCTCGACGACCACTCTCGCCCGTTATAATAGCGGTCTGTTAAATGGCGGCCAAATATTACTCGGTTCCGCAATAGCACTGACTTCCGGCGATAAAATTTTATGTCCCAATAATATGTAAATTTTAGATTAATAACCAGCAGTAGCGTTAACTCGCGTGAACGGTAACGTCCTATACACTTTCCGTCAAAAAATAGAATTCTTGATAACGTGTCGGTTCAAGAACGTGGAAAAATTTGATTTTCGTTTCATCGTGTCGCGCGGACTGACGTCGCGGGCGAAAGATGCCGTCCTTTCAGCATCCGGTCAGTTTTCCGCTTCCTTAAATCTCCTCTCGCGAGGGTAGCCGAATCACACGTCAGTTGCAGAGACGGACGTTTTTGTGTTACGGAAAAAAAAATATATCGTGCCGGTCTCTCGGGCCGCCGCCACCGCCGCCGTCGATAGGGTGTAAGAGTACGCGGCACACGGATGAAAGGGGGTGAAGGGCAGCAGAGAATGTAGGGTGGTTTTAGGTCCTCCATTCAATTTATCGATGGATTGACAGCTCTGTTAGGCCCTTGTTACGCGGGAGCACGTTGTCGAGCAAAAAAGATAGACCGAGGATACAGGAGCGAGAAAAAAGTAGAGCGAGAAGAGAGGAAGTGGGAAGGGAGGTAGAGATTTGCGATTTAATCGTGCGCACTTTACGCCCGTGTATACGTTCTTTCGCAAACGAGAATTGTTTCCGTCGATACCAATTTGAAATTATCACCTTGACTCTCTTAAGGTAGCTAAATGCCTCGTCATCTAATTAGTGACGCGCATGAATGAATTAATGAAATTCCCTATCTTCTATCTAGCGAAACCACTGCCAAGGAAACGGGCTTGGAAAAATTAGCGCGGAAAGAAGACCCTATTGAGCTTGACTCTAGTCTGGCACGCAACCGATCGGCGGCAAACATTTTCGAATAACGACATGATCTCGAGTATTTCTGACAAATACGTACAATTTCTCGGAAATGAGAAACGAGGCTCCAGATAGCGAGATTATATACGAGCGCATTCTTTGGACGAGAATTTCCTAGAAAACGTAGTGATCGAACTGTTATTAGAATCGCGAGCGGGACTTTCCACCCGGGCGCGATAGGAGAACTAATTTCACCCCGGTATTTGATTAGGTCCCTGGAATCGGCCGGACACACACAGGAGTCACGTTAATCGGACAGTGACACATCGGCGTGTCGTGTCGTCTCCTCCTCTTTCTTCGCCTCACCGTCTCCAAGATCACCGGACTCGGGCCATTGTCCGAGTCCGATCGATCGATCCTTGACAAATAATCCTGCGAGGAGGAGGTGCAGCGCCGCGGTCTGGTGGCCATACCGCGGATCGATCGCACGCCTCATTATTTATTGAATGAGGTGGCTGACCAGCGACCAGCGCAAGAGCTCGTTCCCCTTGCGAGCGCCACCACCATCCGTTGCGAAATCCGTCCTAAAATCGACCCGATCTCTCGGGCGACCAGGTGCCTGGCCTGGTCAACCGCTACACGAGGATCTTACACAATTTTTTCCCGCCCTCTCGTTCTGTTTCCCCTTGTCTCGCAAAAGCGAACTCGCTTGCTCAGTCGCGGCTGGACGCGGACCTGCAAAAAGAAGTTCCTAGCGAGGAACAGCGGATAAAATGGAGGCTGTCTGTATCCGCTCAAAGAACGTTGTTATGTATACTCGCACGGCGAGGTTTTGTAAATTCGCTATTTCGCGAAGAGAATATGACAGATTTCAAAATCGGCGTATGAACCGGAGATACCTGATAAAAGATCTGGCCACGCGCGTTAACGAGAAGATCGAAGGAAATAGATTATTTATCGAATGGCGGATATAATTAATTTATTTGTTCTCGCGAATGGCTTGATACGTAACCTTTAGCCCGTGTCAGATTACGCATTGAAGATTGAAGATTACGAATTGAAGATTGGCATTCGACCAATCAGATAAATTTAATTTTAATTCGTTTTGTTCTGGTTGGTTGAATTTTAATCTCCAATTCGTAATCTTCAATGCATAGTCTC
>NJRP01000252.1:193069-205258 GCA_003063835.1 Aphaenogaster floridana
ACATGGAAAAGCTTGCCACGAAAAGTCTTTTGCATGTCATTTTAGATAATTTTTAGATAAGATGACATACATTTTTATCTAAGATAAAGATAAATATACTTTGTATTTTTTCATCTAGCTAAAGATAAAGATGATCCATTTCTTCATCTAGATGATCATCTAGATAATTTTATCTAGATACCGGCAAACACTGATAGTCTGATACGGGTTTTAGAGACGATAAACTTGCCGTTTTACTTTACGTGGTATTCGCCATCTTGCGCGTTAGCTACGTAGCATAAAGATTTTATTATTATTTTAACACTAAAACTATCGACAATTTATATATATACCTATTTCTACCGAACTGTAGCGGTCAAATGACCGGTTTTTAAATAAAAGTTTTAGTTTTTCCAATTGAGTGCAGATATATTTATCAGAAGAAACGAAAGAAGAAAAGAGATAGATATTGAAAAATTGATTATATGTATATTAAGGAAAAGTCGTGATGTCAATTGAGGAAAAGCGATAACATTGAATGCAGAATTTTTAATCAAAAGTTTAAAAACGGTCATTTGACCGGCGGTGGTAGTTTTAGTGTTAAAGAAAATTTTCGGAGATAAAGCAAAGATATATATTTTTTTTTCGATCGTGCGGCGGAGGCTTAAATGTGAAACGTGCTGAATTTCAACTCTTTCGAATGCCGTCTAGGTCGCCGGGCGAAATTCCGCGGCGGCGCGATACAAGGACGATAGGGTCAGCAAAAGGATGAAAAAAAAGGAAAGAAAGAGAGATCGACATCCTTCCTCCTAGACCAGCTGGTGCGTCGGACCGCATCTCCGAGTCTATTCGCACACCACATGTTCGCCAGTGGGCGAGCACCGAATTAATGCAGAAAAGAGGGCACTGCTCCGCTATTATTAGCCTAGGCCATTAAGCGGTATTGGGATCCGATAATTAGGAGATTCTGTAATAAGCTTGTAACGCGGTCTGTTTCACCGACGTACGAAATGTCGGTGGTCCCGACGCGTCGTATGCTCGTAAATATCGTATCAGGAAGCTGGCGTATGCTGTCCGGCGACTAATAGGACTCTTATTTGTTATTTATCCCGAGGAAAAAGGTATGATTGTTCCAATAGAAACATACTTAAAGGACAATGCCGCCATCGCGACGCATGGTCCAGTTAGTTAAACATCGATTATCGACTCTTCGGAGACTTTGTCGGTCGCGAGGACTCTCTGTCGACGTGATAAAAATAAACTTCTGGAAATAGTTACGGTAACGAATTTCTCAGGAGGAAACAGCTGACTACTTCTTTTGCGGATCTTGATCGCCCCGCGATCCGCTCGTGTAGAAAAACTTCCGGTTTTTGTGAAAAAAAAAAGAAAAACGGGAGCGTCTTAATATCCTGAAAAAAATATTCGAAGGCACGCTTTGATATCTGATTGGAACGATCGTCGCGGGAGAGAAACGGGGGAGAAAAAAAATTTGCTTGAGCGACGGAAGGAAATTTCCAAGTCGGCTGCTCTCCGCTGCGAAAAACCGTCGTTCGTCGGATACAGATCAAGATACCGATACGATCCGCGGTATTGGTCTCTATGTAAAGTGGTGCGCAATGGTCAGATCTCGGGGTAGATTGGTCGATTCTGCATACGGTAGGTGACCACGTAAAGGAAAATCTCGTTGGATATTTCGATTCCCTTCAACGACGCTCTAGAAAGGAACACAAAAACGCGAGAGCGTTTCTAACCGTTTTCCTCTGACTGAATGACAACATTCATACTCAATTAGAGGCTAAAAGGATATATTTAAGCACACCAGGGACAAATTGGATATTTAAATATTTTGTATCGTGGGAGGAAGCTTTCGATGTACAGAAAGATTATTCGGTAAACTCATTCAAATCTGCTTGAATATTTATACACATATATTCCCTCTTTCTCTGTATAGTTATAATACATTAAGCTCGATGGAATTTATTACTGAAGTTAACAGAGTAATTTTCATGAATTGAAGTGTGTTGGTTTTATACAACACGTTGTATACATAGAGTGTCAGATTATCAAGGTTATCATATGTATTTAAGCCTTGCACATCGAGTTAACAAAAGACTTCGGGAAAAAACGCATTACAAATGTTGTTCTTTTCTCTCTGTCTTCGTAAAAAACTATTTACACAAGCAATATTTGAAAATGATAACATCTTTTATCTAAAGATAAGTATTACTTGGTCGAGAAATTTCATAAAGTTTTAAAATAAAGCTTGCTGATAGATTTTTATTTTAAATGATTCAGTCTTGAACAATGTTAATTATTTAAAATAGATAAGAAATGCTCTTAATCAACATAAATAGAAAAAATTGACCGTGTTAATTTTTGTTTATTGGATACGGAAACAAGGCTCTTTGCAACTTCCGTAAAAAATATTTCTGATAACTTTTTTAAAATAATGCACAGAGAAGGAAATTTAATCCTTATATAATCAGTAATTTAAAAAGATTGACACAAATGATGTTGGTTCTCTACAGATTTTTTACTTTTCTTTTCGAATTTTTTTTGGATAGTCTTTCAGACGTAATGTTAATTATTTTTATTAAAAATTAATGAAGTAATCGTTTGCTTCGCCAGTAATAATCAAAACCAAGTGTTTGTGTGTTGAACGACCGAACTGGCCAAATTAATTCTCAACTAATACGACGTTTCGATCATTGGTTTTGGTCCTTATCAAGTATATATAATCTGTAATAGATTTGGATACACAAAGTTACAATAAATAGATGTCGTGTTCAAGTTATACATTGAAAAACTAATTATATATAGGAAATGTCAAATTAACTAAGGAAAAGACAAATAAATAATATAAATAATAAATAATAAAATATAAATAATATAAATAGAAAGTTAAAAAAGAAAAGAAAAAACCAAGTCATATAGATATGATTGTCAAATAAATAAGAAAAAGAAAAAATTAATAAATAAACGTTTAATTAAATATTACCTAAGTCATATGAATATAAGATGTAAATGTTTAGCAAAATATCCGGTTAGTCATAAATTTTTCCCGGAAAACCATCAATCTAAAAGCTGGGTTAAAAACATTTAATTAGTGTATGTTAAGAAGACGAAAAATTAAAGTGTCTATTTTTATTAATTATTTAAAATACGTAGAAACACAAAAGACACGAGAAAAACAAACTGTTGTATATTAACATTTAAAATTTGAAGAAAATAGAAGAAAATTATTTTCAAAAATTTTATATAAAAAAATCCTGTTAATTAATAAATGCTCTGTAATGTAATTCCGCGTCGTAAATTAAATTTGTCATATTGAAAAGATATTAGGTATTTCAAGATGTGTATAAACGGAAGGATAGCCTGCGATGTTGTCTTCAGTTCGTTGAAATTATGTTGCTGGTGCCGTGTCAAAGTGCAAGAAAAATCGAGAGCAGGTATACGAAAGGGTTAAAGACCTCGTTCAGCCCACACGATCTGTCAAGTAGTAATCTATTTCTTTATCACCAGATCAGCGAAGGGTTGAGTTGTAATAATGCCTAATAATTGGTGCCTATTGTGAACGGATATCGTCCGTGTAAATAGGGATAAATACTTAAAACCCGTTCGCCTGAAAGTAAACCTTTATTTTCACAGTTCCGGTCGTTATTAGTATCGAGAGCATCAGATCTATAATTAAATAATAGCTTATAGTTTTAAACTATTATAATTAATAGTTTAATGAAAAAGCAAAATGTAAAAGTTTTTTCTAAATACGATACGAATATTCTGTATTGAATATTTCCTTTTGTTTAAAACATAAAGTCGCTACTTGAACAATGTGTAATTGACTCAATAAAAAAAAATGTATAATATTGTTTATATAATATATAATATACAATATTGCTAAATATTAATATTAATATATAAAATACATGAAACAATATTATATATTTTTATAAAACAATATATATATAAAAATGTTATTTGATATTATTAAAAAAATAATACCACTATATATATATAAAATGGCAAGAGCGAACGAATATAATGAGGGCTTTCATGAGGCGCCGATAATAAAATTGTTAAGTTAAACAAATAAATAATAACAAAAATTCAATTCATTTCTTTTAATCTCGAACAAATATCATTTTACATCACGTTAAGCAGGAGTGAGTTCTCTGGTTGTACATCTTTCATAGTAATGAATATTTCAATATAATTGAAGACGTGCAACAGAGATAATTCTTTTTTCCTATTCCTCAGCCCCTCGCGAATCATATAGAGTTCAGTTGTTTGCCTGCGCGGTTTTTCACAATATTTTGTCAGGTTTGTATGCGGAAGTACTTTCGCGTCGTACTCGTGGCACTCTCTTCGGCTGTCCCGCCCCTTCGCCACCCCTCGTCCGAAAAATCCCGAAACGTATGACATTCATTCGGACAAAAAAAGGTATCCTAACAGTCACTCGATCAATTGTTCGCTCGATACGATCCGAAAATCGTCCTCGGCAATACCGTTCGTACCAAATAGCGGAATTTCACATTAATTTTTTAAAAGTTGAAAGTTATCAAGGTAAAATATAGTCGACTTGGCCAGTCGTGTCGACTATATTTTACCTTGATTTCTTATTTACTGGCGAAGAGAAGACTTTACCTATTGTTTAAAAGTTATCCTCTGTCGCGTACCCGACATAAACAAACGCGAACAATAACAACCCGCCGTAAATCGGAATCGTCATTCGATAGAATCGAATCAAGTACGATCAGCGCGCATTCCGATTCGCCGCATCTGCAGACGCAGATAGACGCGACCGAGGGAAAAAGGAGGAAGGAAAAAAGGAGAGATATTTTCAGTAACACGGAAAGGAGCCTCTTGTGGATCGGCCGACTCACTAATTCGACAATCGCCCCAGATCCCGCACCCCGATTCCCTGCATTCGGCTCTCTTTTTTTTTTCTCGTCCGTTTCTCTCTCCCGTTCGACGTCGCCTTCCTCTCGTCCTTCCCGTTTCTCTCGCTCTCTCTCTCTCTCTCTCTCTCGCTCGTTCGAATCTCCGTCCTCGTCTCCACGGCGACGACAGGCGGCTGACAGGGTGGAGTGCTCGTACCACCCTTGTATCCACGTGTGCGTATCCACGTGTGTGTGTATGTTTGTATGTGTGTGTGTGCGTGTGTGTTAGTGTCACGCCGGTACGGAACGACATGTGGCCGTGTGCGTGTGCCTCTCTCGCCCGTGCCACGAAGGGCGCGCGCTGGCTCGTTCGCGCGTGCATGCGTGACACCTAGTGTACGCACGGGGATCCGAGAGGCATTCTTCCACTTTTTTATCGCGGCCGAACGTGCGTGTGATGGTGGTTGCGACGTCGTGAATTTCTCGGCTGCAGGCACGCGCTGCGCGCGCGCGGCGTGCGCGAGCAGGTGAGACGAGCAGGAACAGCGAGCGCGATTGCACGCGTGCACTCCTGCTCTCTCCTCCCTCCCCCTCCCCCACCCTATTCCCCCGTAGAACGACCCCCGCGGGAGTTATCGTAGCCGGTTCCGTTTTGTGGAAGGAAATAGTGGAAGAAAACGGGAGCCGGTGTGGCCCTCGGGCGTATCGTTATCACAGCAGAAGTCAGTTTTCTTGGTCCATCGCGTCGAGTGTCCTTTGCATTTAATACGATAATCATGCTTGCTCACAGCTTACCTTGACAGCGTAATGATAGTCATTTTCAGAATTGAACAAATTCCATCTTTTATTCATTTTCATTCGCGTTCGCATACTGCCGTGATTCAAGTCTCTTGGCATTACATCACGCACACGCATATAGTATGTATGTATATACACTACCGCTCAAAAGTATTTGCCCACTTTATCTTCCTTAATGAAATGATAGAAATTCAAAAGAATTAATGAACAATTTTAAGAGTGGACATTGAATGTAATAACATTGAATGTAATAATAATCCACAGAAGAGATTTGTTTCGACACAACTGGACAATTTAATTTAAATTAATATATCGCGATTCGCGACGTTTTTCTCGATCATTGATTCTTTTAAAGAGAATGAAATTAATTTAATGTAAAGAATTTGTTGCGAAAAATAGTACCTCAGCCCAAACCCATGGTCGAAAAACGTCGCGATTCGCGATATATTAATTAAAATTAAATTGACCAGTTGTGTCAAAACAAATCTTTTCTGTGGTTTAATATTTACTGGCAAAGAATATTTCATCTCTTGTTTGTATAATAAAAATGTTTAATAGATCAAAATTTTTCATTCTACATATATAAAAAGAATATAACAGAATTAAAATAGAAATTAAACATAAAAAAAATTCATGTACAAAATTAGAGTGGGCAAATATTTTTGAGCGGTAGTGTACATCTATGAAAGTAAAGTTACAAAGGTATAAAAGTATGTTTTTTTTAGTTTTATTTGGGCATACATTATATATTAAAAATTTAGAATTATTAATGTTCACATATGACTGTAACATACAACACTAATCTGTATGATTTTTTCTCTTGAGTCATAATTTAAGCTTCGTACGTAAGAGCCGGCAGTTCGAAAAAAAAGCAATATATTTTTAGACCCTAAAATAGAATTGTTTCTTGGTTTTTGAAATAGGTCACAACTGACAAGTAGAAACAAAGGAAGCGAGAAAGTTACCTTAGCTGTTTGAAAAGGAAAAAAAACAGTCTACATAAAAATGCAGAATTGAAGGATTTATCGGAAGGAAAAAAATGGCAAAGTATCCAAGGTAACAAAGATAATTTTTCGGCTTCGTTTCAGAGCCATTAAATCTAAATTCTAGAGCATTATAAACCTTCCTTTATTCCAATAAATCTTTAGCCTAACAATTAGCCGCCGAGACATCTGACATTGAAAATTTAGAAAGTTGCAAAAAAATTGCGGAAAACTTTCCTAATAAATAAAAATTAACTGAAGGACTCGCAAGTCAAAGGAAGCGCGATTAATTCAGAATCTTCTCGATATAAATGTATTTTACAATTAATCATTAATCGCTTAAATTAATCGCTTGTTAGAGGCAGCGGCCACTGGTTCACTGGTGACTCTGCCAGTTTTCATATCCTTTTTTTACATCTACTTGTTTTTTATATCTACCTTTTACGCGATGTTATATTACTCTTTCGCGCAACCTCGAAGACTCTCCGGACGCGACGTATCGCCGCGCAATTTACATCGACCGCTTTTGAAATATTGACAGTCGCGGCGAACTTTTGCAAAAAGCTCGCCGCCGCGCACTGTCAATATTGCGAAAGCAGTACATTCAGCAAGCATAAAATAACGAATGTACACGTAAGCGTGTATCTGCGTCGCGGTATGAAAAGCAGCTCCCGAGGACGCGATCAAAGTGAACGTTATAATGCCCGTATCAGACTATAGATTGGATCGAGATTGGATTGGAATTTGACCAATCAAAGCTAAGTTCACTGAACTTGTTATTGGTTTTCTTTCTTCCGATTGGTCAAATTCCAATCCAATCCCAATCACAATCCATAGTCTGATACGGGCTTAAGACACCGCTAATTGTGATGCGATCTCACAAATGCAGATATTCCCCGCCCGAAAATTCTCCAATTTCCCTATTCTTACCGCGCAATTTCGTAATTTCAAAAAGGAGCGCGCGATCGACCAACTTTCGAATCGTGCGAAACGCATCGCCGCGATCTCACTCCTCACCTCTCGCGCCCCTCGTTCATCCCCCTTTCACCCGCGAGACTGGCGATCGCCCACCTTCTCCTTCACCTCCTTGGGGAAAAAGCGCGCTCTCCACACGCGCCAACCCCTACCCTTAAAGATCACGGTCGCAGGTTCACCCTGTCTCTCCCTGAACCTCCCCGGCCCCTGCCTTCTCCCTCACCGATTCCCTCGCACTTGCTCTTCTACGCAATAACGTCTCTTTCACCCTCTCGTCTCGCTCCCTCTCTCTCTCTCTCTCTCTCCTTCCATCTCCTCGTGCAGCCACCCTCTCTCACCCTGTCATCCCTCTCCCGTCTCTCCCTTCCACTCTCATTCTCACTGTCTCTCTTTCTCTCTCTTTTGATATCTGTTTTTCCCTCTTTCTCTCGCTCCTCGTACTCCATCTTTCGCGTATAGACTAACCCGCGCGTCCCGGCGACGAGGAGCGTTTCAGCGACTCGCGCATCCGGGGTTGCGATTTGAGAGGGTAGCGCGCGCCGCGTGCCTGGTGGGGAACCAGCGTATAGTGGCCGACCGGGATGTTGCAGAGGTGGGGGGAGATGTTTGACTACTAGCGAACGGAACTCGGTTGTCATTTAGTATTGGGTTAGGTCAGCCCGGAGTCAGTACTGTTTGTTGATGGTCGTCGGTCGTCCGCGTGATCGTAGCATGCTTTTGCTCGTTCATATAGTTATACTTTTTAGGATAATACTCGACTGAAGACACAGTACCTTCGTGACACTCCGGCGGTACGTCGATATTCCCACTCGTGATCGGCGTATCGGTGTGTCGGGTGTTGCCAGTTCCCCTGGAGTAAGTCACTTGTGTTGGATCCCTTCTCGCTCGGGTGCAGTTTCTCTTCTATCACGGGGAAACAAACGAGACCAGCGACTGACGGCGACTTTTGTTTTAATCGCGCCATTGATGCAGCTTCGCGTCGGGACCTCGCGTCTCCGCCTCTGCATCTCGCCGCGAGTGATCACGTTGTGTTCGGGGAGATCGGCCGGCATGTCAAAGTGAAGACTGCTGCACGGATCCTAGCATGGCACTGTCTTGTTTCCGCAAAGTGCAGATTTATGCAGGTACCTTTTTTCTTTTCTTTTACGTCGTAGAAATCTGCAAAGGGAAGAGTGGCGAGAAAGCTATGAAAATCGCACGTATATCTTAGCCTCGGAATAAAAACCCGACTGTCTTGTCGGCAAATTTCAATGACTTGCAGTAGAAATTTAACGTCATGCCTATCTCTGTTTTTCAACGAGACATTATTTAACAAGATTTAGCTTTTCCCCTTTTACCAATCCTTCTATGTTACTCATTTTTTAACGTCGTCTACCTCTTGCTACCGAACAGCTTCGGCTCTGTTAAATGGTTTTAAACGGTTAAACGGTTAAATCTCCACCATAAGAGTTGTCTCTGGCGAAATTTCACAAAGAATCTGTTATATCACGTGGCATTAGAATGCTGTTATAGCGACCTCGCGCGTTGTTTCCCTCTTCTCTTCTTTTTTTTTATTCGCATCTAACAATCTGCCGGATGTTGGCCTCGAATGAAAGTGAAAATGTAGGTGGTGCGTCGGCGCTTTAATATATATAGAGATAGACGGTGAGAGTGAGAGAGGCAGAAGGCGAGAAGGGAGCAATTTCGTAGTTTCTTAAGAGTCGTGCGACTTGTTGGCGTATCGCCAGAATCTAAAAGCATCTTACGGCGATACGACGCACGTACGTTGTGACACATCGTAAACATCGATAGGCCTCGGAGAAACTAGCTAAATCGTCCGGCACGAAAGGAGAGGGAAAGATGAAGTCGGAAAAATGAAATTCGAGTTTCGCGAGTGACTCGCGACGCGACGCGCCGCGTCTAAAAATAATCCTCGCGATTGCTTCGGAATGCCCGGCACGCTTCTCCCTCTCTCGTAATGACCCCTCGTGTCTCCATAAACGCGCTTTTCTTAAACCGCCGAGCTACGACCTTCCCGATCCGTTATACAGGTATTTAAATCGTCATATCTAACGGCAAACTCAAATTCTGACAACTACACCCGTAACTTAACGATAGGAATTTATAAAGCCGCCGCTGGCGTCTCCTAAGACAATACCTTATATTTTTAGACGAGGGCCATAACCATATAAAAAACCTTTGCAAAGATTAGGTTTCATGATTTGCGAAAGGGAATTGGTTTTGCGAAAAGGAAATATTTTACGGTTTGCCGGCATCTGAAAACTATTTGCGAAGAAAAGAGATACCGTTAACTCGAAAAAATTGTGTGTGACTACGCAAAATGCTTAGGCTACACAAACGCACTTTTCCGAGCTGTCAACGTCTCAAGGCTGTGCGCACTGAGAAAAAAGTACGTGATATTTATGACTATAATTGCATAGTAAAATAATTATGGTTAATTATAATTATGGTTTTGCCAATCATGGTTAAAACAATTATAAAAATATAAAAATAATCAATTTAATTTCTTGGGCTCAATAGATTAATAATCACAATTATTCAAGAGAGCTAATGAACCAAGCCAGTTATTCGTGCTAATATGATTGTATTTTAAACAATTCTTAATAATAATATAAAATATAAAAATATAGTTGGCGCTGAAAATAACTATAAATTATGGTAATTACAATCATTCTTTTTTTCTCAGTGCGGACTGTCTATAAAATAGACTGACGTTGCAATTTCCGTCGGCGTATGTGAAAAACTAAGGACTCGGCATATTTGTTACATTTTCCACCATTTTTTTGGCTTATAAATATCTCGCATAAGTATCAAATTTTCGTCAACCGCGAACGTAGCTTATATTACGTCTCTACACAGTAAAGTCGAATAAATATAGATATATAACCTTAATTTGAGACGATCTAGCCTCTAATAGGATCTCCAAGAGAAAATACTCGCGATAGAACTACAAGGGTTGCGACCAATTAGGGAGTAGACGCAAGCGGGGGCGGTACTCCTGGCGTCGCGTTGCCAAGAAACGGCGATCGTAGGCTGTAAGGATCCCGGTCGCCGTTAAGGGAATTTTAGGGTAGCGGGAAGAAAGGGGAGTAAGAGACACCGTGCGCACCCTTATTGATTCAACGGCGCTGTTTTGCTAAATAGTCCATTAATTAGCCCGCAGCGATCGAACGTGGATCTTTACCAGTTATCGTTTCCTTACGCGATTCTACCTCGTTAAGAATGGCTCGAAAATGCACTCGGAATATTTCGGAATATTTTGCTTTCCCAAACGCTCGTCCAAGTGTCCTAATCCACACCCGTAATCGTCAAATATCTTTGAGTCATATAAGAGAAAATAAATATTAACTGACGAAGGTGTGCCTCGTGTGACGTCAATTCGCGTCCTAAAAGCAACCTTTCAGAAGCTGCGATCTCGCCCGTATATGATTTTTAAAAAAAGACTTGCAGCAACCCGTGCTCTGATGCCCGCTCGATCATAAACTAATCGCGCACATTTATCAGAGAACAAAACACGTAAACCCGAGGTTGCTAATCTTAGAGTCATAAATTTACGTCATATCTCTTATACAGGTATACCTTATTTACGACTACTTCGACTTACGAATTTTCGGACTGACCAGCATGCCTGTGTGACGTCAATTGCCGATAATGCAATCGTAGATAAATAAGTCAATCGATAATACAATCGATTTTTGTTTACAAACTTTACTGAATATTACATTAAAAGTTATATTTTTAAGAAGAAAATTTTGTTTTTTAATCACTTGATGAAATGTTAATCTGTGTTTAAATTAAATATTAATTTTATAATAACAAATATATATTAAGAATTATATTTTTAGAAAAAAATTGTTTTGTTTTGTAATTTTTCAAATATAAAAGTTTATAATCGTTTTTAGTAATAAAATAATTATTTTGCATAAATAATGTTTTATTTATATAAAATCATATGAAATGATTTTAAAATAAAAGTTTATAATTGTTTTTAGTAATAAAATAATGTTTTGTTTATATAAATGATATACCAATAATATGTCAATTTAAACGATATATACACTGAGAGAAAAATTTATGATATTTGTGACTATAATGAAAAGTTAAATAATTATGGTTAGGTGCACCATTTTTATAGTTATTATTACTAACATTATAGCAGTAATAACTATAAAAATGGTGCACCTAACTATAACTATTTAACAAACTATTTAACTTTTCATTATAGTCACAAATATCATAAATTTTTCTCTCAGTGTACATAACGGCAGTGATGGATTTAAATAGAGGGATACCTGCATTTCTCTATACGTTCTATTATTTCAAAGACTTACACTCTTATATATTCTCCTTGTCATTACACATTATCTCGTAATACTTATACACAAGTAATTTCGTTAATTAGTTTTTCAATCAACTATCAACATCTATGCTTCGTGACTGTTGAAAATAATTATTTTGCATAAATAATGTTTTGTTTACATATATGATATACCAATAATATGTCAATTTAAACGATATATACATAACGGCAGTGATGGATTTAAATAGAGGGATACCTGCATTTCTTTATACGT
>NJRP01000252.1:205998-216346 GCA_003063835.1 Aphaenogaster floridana
TAAGCGTAAGAAAATCGACCAATCCCAATCGAGTATTTTCCCCTACTGGGGTTACGGACAGCACAATACTTGATTGGGATTGGTCGATTTTCTTACGCTTATGTTTTACGTCCTTACGCGATTTTATGTGTGAAGGCCTTTACACTCTTATTATATATTCTCTTTGTCATTACATTATCTCGTAATACTTATACACAAGTAATTTCGTTAATTAGTTTTTCAATCAACTATCAATATCTGTGCTCCGTGACTGTTGAAAATAATTATTTTGCATAAATAATGTTTTGTTTATATATATGATATACCAATAATATGTCAATTTAAACGATATATACATAACGGCAGTGATGGATTTAAATAGAGGGATACCTGCATTTCTTTATACGTTCTATTATTTCAAAGACTTACACCCTTATTATATATTGTCTTTGTCATTACATTATCTCGTAATACTTATACACAAGTAATTTAGTTAATTAGTTTTTCAATCAACTATCAACATCTGTGCTCCATGACTGTTGAAAATTAGGACGATGCAAATTCACTGCTTTATTGACGGATGTTCCTGTCGATTTCAAGGCGACATCGGCATTCTGATAAGCGCGAGTATTCGCACGCCGATAAAGTCGGATAAAGTCGTTGGCCCCGAGTCGAAGAGGCGGTACGTCGTAGACGCGTAGGTGGATAGCCTTATGAATGAACTCTCGCGTAGTCGAGAGTGTGAGTGAATGGAGGAGGATCCAGTAACCTCACGTGCGAGCGACATGTGTGGGAGGGCAAGTCGGGAGTGGTAGGGAAGAGAGAGGAGCAGAGAGAAAGTGAGAAAGGAGCGCGCTAGGAGCGACTGACAGAGAGAGAGAAAGAGAAAGAGAAAGAGGGGGAGAGAGAATGAGGGAGGAAGCGCGAGGAGAGGTCTTTGGATTCACAGATCGTACACATTCGTGCGATCATCCGATACCTATTCCCTCGTTTAGGTGATCGCTAACTTCGCCAGATTGTTCCGACTGTAACGGGGTGCCGAGGAATATTTTTGATATTTCTCAAATTATTGCTTGTTCACGTACATTCACATTTCGCGCCATACCAGAGACACGAATGACAAATGTTCTTTAATAACCAGTTTACGTTTTACGTGTTAAGTATTAAATGTTAAGTGTTATATGTAATTATATCCGCGCGAACTAACGATGTTTCGCCATACACGTCAATATATGTTCCCCCTATTAAGTCCAGGACTCCTGATCGGTCAGCGCTTGGGCGTTATGCAAGACCCTGAGAACAACATCGACAGCGCGCCGCAGAAGATGTTTCCCATGTTCGACCCCACGACAGCAGGACTACCGATGACCCAGGAGGAACTACTCGCTAATCAAGCGAGAATGGCGAGGATGGCTCTGATGGCCGCGAGACTCCCCGTATCGTTACACGCCACACTCGCTTCTCCGTCGCTCTACCCGCAGGATATCTTTGGGAGTTGGATGCCGCGAATCGCATCCTCGCCGCCCTCCCCTCTTCGCCCACTGCCAGAAGTGTCGCCGGCTCCCAACACGAAGCCCGCGTCCCGGCGCAACAACAACAACAACAACAATAACAATAACAATAATAACAATAATGACAACAGTGACAACAACAATATGACGGGCAACGATGACGAAAGAATCGTCAGGAGGGGTCGCGCCGCGAAGAGAAAACTCACGAAATTGAAAGTGGAGGCCGCGGCGGAGGGCGCAGACCCAGTCAGTCCTTCCATCAGTCCCGAGACGGCGAAGGATGGCAAAGATAAGGTGTTCACTTGTGGAGTGTGCCAGAGGTCCTTCGGATATAAGCACGTATTGCAGAATCACGAACGTACACATACGGGCGAAAAACCCTTCCAGTGCAGAGAATGCATGAAAAGGTGAGAATCTCCGCGATCGATCGCATGCAATCTTTTCTCGCGATTTCTGTAATTTCCATTTCTAATTCTTAAAACTAGAAAAAGATAAAAAGTAAGTCAAACCGAGATTAAAATTAATTAACCGTTTGAAGCATGATGGGATCTCACAATCCCACCTTTTTTTTCTTCATTTTTAATTATTTAAACTATGTTTTTGATCTTTTCGTCCGGATTTTTTGTACTTTTAAAATCTATAAGATGTTAACAAACATAAAAAATGTGAAGAATCAAATTTTGTTTGTTGTAACAATGCTATAAATAAACAAATTGTGAAAAAATTGCATATTTTTCAGAAAAAATGTATTTTACAGTGATCTGTAAGTAATATCGTCATAAAATTTGCATACTTTAGGTTTTTGGGGTCGCTGATTACGAATCTGAGGTCGAAATTCAAAAATTCAAAATGGCGGATCTAAAATAACGGGCCTGAATTGCGAAAATTTAAGCGATTTGCGTGAAATTGGATCCGTCATTTCGAATTTTTTAATTTCGACCTCAGATTCGTAATCAGCAACCCAAAAATCTTATAAGTACATAGGTTGCCTGTAAATTAACAATAAAGAAAAATGTGTGCTTCAAAAGGTTAATAGAAACATAAGTTGTAATAACAAGAATCCTCGTGAAACAGAGTTAAGTCGTACTTGGCGATTTGACCCAACAAAATCTATTACATACGCCAACGAGATAATCCCTGAATCTTTTTTTTTAGCTTTGGGGATGAGAAAAAATATTTATTATTTTATATATTATATTTTGGGTCTTGAATAATTTAACATGCATAACTCAAATATGGCTTGGCAGTCAACGTTAATAAGAAAATACCATCTATGGCCAGTCAAATCATCTTACAATTTATTATATGTTAATTATTTACTGGCGATTTAGGAATATTAAAGTTTCTGGTTATTATACACCTCGACTGAAAAATGGTGTCACACGAAATAATACGTTTTCTTAACATCATCGGTTGTTGCGATAAGTATTATCACATGCTCGGTGGTCGAACTGGTATGACGCCCGTCCGGAGTATAGGAAGGTCCAGGTTCAAATCCTGGCTGAGGTAATATTTTTCGCAACAAAAATTCTTTTACAGTTTTCGAGATGGGAGGGTGTTAAGGGGAGGGGGGAGAATCTAATAGATGCTTTATAGCATTATTATTATTAAAATTTAATACTCGTAGAGGACCACAATCCGTATGGTTGATACGTAGTAATAAAATTATAAAATACCATCTATGGCCAGTCAAGTCGTCTTACAATTTATTATATGTTAATTATTTACTGGCGATTTAGGAATATTAAAGCTTCTGGTTAATAAGAAAAATTAATAAAGAATAGATGCTTTATACGGTTTCGGTGCCTTTCGTGTCGTTCGTTAAAATCGCAAGTTCAGCCAATGATTCGTGATCTTCGATTTTTCAGATTTACCCGGGACCATCACCTGAAGACGCACATGCGACTCCACACGGGCGAAAAACCTTACGACTGCAACTACTGCTCGCGAAAGTTCGTCCAGGTGGCGAATCTCCGTCGTCATCTACGCGTGCACACGGGGGAGCGTCCGTACGCCTGCGACATGTGCACGTCCAGATTCAGCGATTCGAATCAATTGAAGGCGCACATGCTGATACACAACAACGAGAAGCCGTTCGCGTGCGAGAGCTGCCAAATGCGTTTCAGAAGGCGGCACCATTTGCAGCAGCATAAATGCGGTAACGGCGCGGCGCAGGAGTTACCGCCGGAGGTCGAGTCACCCCCGTCGTTGAACAGCGACGAGCTCGACTCGGAGGAGTACGTCGACGTTGACGCCGATGTAGACATCGACGGGGAGCAGGCGCCGGAGGAGGAACCAGAAAGGATCGCGCTCACCGCTAGGAAATACATCTCGCCGATCAACAGACTAGCTCGTCGTCTCCGAATTAACCCCGAGCTAAACGGTCCCGTATACCCGGCCACGATGAATCCCCCTCCGGTTGTTTTGCCGGTGCAAACGGAACCCGAGGATCTGTCTATGAACAAATCGTCCTCGCGCAGGTCACACTCCGGCGGCAGCAACAACTCGTCGCTAAACGCCGACGTCAGCAACGAGACTAACCCGGAAGAGGACGACGAGGAGGATGAAGCCACTATGTTCCTGAGACGCCCCCGCGACCATCATCGACAAGTAGTCATCGACAGCGATCACACCTCCTAGTGAAGTCTCATCGGTACGTAGAGGAAACTGCGTAAACAATGCCCTTATCATATTGATCTCGGCACCATTAGGCAATATGATAAGGGTGTTATTTACACGGCATTCTCTTATATAAGGCTCTATCGCCTTATATGTTTCGCGTTATAAATCTTGATTATATAATATAACAGATTAAGCGAGGGGCGCGTCCGATAAAGATAGGAAAATCGGAGAAGCATATTTCGATTATGTGCATTTTAATCTCTGCGATCAAAATGAAACTGGAGGAGGTAATGGAAGTGAAGATCGGTTTGAATCTAAAATCGAGTCGCTCGGCGATTACGAATTTCCAGTTTGTTAAACTGCCGCCGGAGACGCCGGCACTTGTCACTTTATTTAAACAAAAAAAAATAAAGGCCGCAGTCACTGATTATTAATTCAAGAACGTCATCTTGAAAGTTTAACTGCCGCTTGATTTTCGCGTTAAACAACCCTGTCGCCTGTCAACGCGGGAATAAAGGGTGTCGCGCACTTCGAAATCGTTTCTCACACAGATACTTGGAACGTCTCGAGCACGCGAATGTCGAATCGTTTCAGCGACTATTCGAAAGAGCGTTTGTTCGACCGAGGATAGCGCGACCAATAAGTCTCCAGATAATCACGGAGGGGGGAAAAGACGTAACAACGGGCGATGTAGTACAAACGCAAGATAAATGTAGCCGGAGGTACCGCGAAACTCGTGACAGCGACAGTGGGCTGACGGTCCGTCGTCACTCCTCCTCGCTACTTTTTACTGTCAGAGAAACTTGTATATCAGTATATCCAATCCAAACAGTTATATTTTCCTTTTCTCGTCGACGCAAGACGCCGTTTATTTGTGAAGATGCACAAACCCTTTATTTACCTAACTATACCTGTAGTCCAAAGGTTTAAGTGTTCCATCGGTTATCGAACAAAAGATATTGACATTTACCACAACGATTAGCTAAATGAGTTCCTCATTTTTCTTTCCTTCACTTTCCTTCTCTTCTCCGATGTGAAACTATCTAAACGACAAAGACTTTGCAGAGCGCACTTTTTCACGCTTCAAGCGTGATCCTGCCGTGTGATTCTTGAATTAACAATCGATGAATACGTTCTTTATTTTTTAAAATAAAGTGATGAGTGTCGTCACTTGTGTCTCCGGCGGTTTAAGAAACTAAAAAATCGTAATCGCGAGCGAGTCGATTTAAAATTCAAACCGACCTCCACCTCCATTATCACCTCCAGTTTCGCCTTGATCGCAAAGAATGAGGTACGCATAATCGAGATCTGCTTCTCCGATTTCCGCCTTCTATCCTTCGGACGCGCGCACCCGGTCTCGTTATAAATCCCTTCAAAAGAGATCTAAACTTTTTTATACTGAATTTTTTTTCCTTTCTGATCACAGCCGGCGCGCGCGTCTTTCGCACGAACCAGTTTTCGCAATGATATACCGGGTCACCAAAAATTTTGGCACCGGGTAAGGGATTTGTCGCCTCATGTTTCTTTTAAGTTCTTCTATTGAATCCGTTTGATTTATGTATGCGTGTTATATAGATTTTTCATCTTGACCAACGACTTTCAAGGCGATAGGGAACAATAGTATCCACATGGATGCGTGACGCCTTTAAGAAAAGTTGCTCTCATTTCCATGTCCCGCTAGTTCCTTTTTAGAACGAAACTTCTAAACGTTTCAGGATATAAACTGCCACTGTCTCATAGAAAATAAAGCAAAGAAAGAAAGTACAAGACGAGAGCTAATGCATTTTGCACGAATGTTTGGTTTGCACAAAATTGCCCTCGTTTATCTTTCCACTGTTTTGTTCGACCATTTCGCAAAGAAAGGAAGACAAACGCAGGTATATCCCGAATTGCGTCATACCGTTTAAAATTTTCACTTTTTAAATATATGTCTTTGCAATTTCTATAGCAAGGGAACTGTTTAAAATCGCGCGAAATTAATCGGTGCTTAGTCGAAAGACGCTTAACGCTAAACTTCCACGTGAATTTGTTTCTATAAAGTATCAAAAAAAGTAACGTAATAAAATTTTACAGATTAATTTTTTCCCCCGTTTCATTTCAAGACATATATGTATCATAAAACTCAGGACTCATTCTCACGTTCTTATCCTTTTCGATTCTTATTCTTTCGAATATCTTTTCCTTTTATTTCCTTTTTTTATTTTCACTTTTAATGTACCCTAACTTAAGCCATTTTATCGGATATTGACCCAAACTCCTTTTATACGAGACGCAAAAAAGAATAATGCAATTAGAATCAATCATTATGCTCGTGCCATTTTTGGGCATTTCTTACGCAACCATAAATCTTACGGCAAGCACCACGCGGCGATCTTCTTCTTGCAGCCCTTGTTATATTTTTCTTTATTCCATTTTGGGATGAGCACTAAATCCATCCATAATTTTCATTTGTTTCATTTGTTTCGTTCTATTGTTATACTCTGCCCTTTCCCTTCTTTTCTCTCCCCTACACGTGTCAGCAAATGTTTACAATTTCCTATTCGATCAGTTTTTTTTTTGCATCAAAGCCTCATCATGTTAATATCCTAATCATGTTAATATCGTTTGTTTTATTATATCATATTTTGCATAGATTAGTCTTAGAAGAAAGATTACACACCGCTTCTCGTCGATTCGTTAACGTATGTACTTATTTCGTTGGTCGCATTCCGCAGGGAGACAGCAGTTCCATGGATCTCTCAGAGAGAAAAACAGAATAATAATTTGATTTAAAAACGCGGAGTAAACGCGCTTGCTCCGACGCATCTCGACATAGCTGCGGGATAAACGGTTCAGAAATTTCTTGATACCGTTGAGACTCAATCGCCGAGGCTCAAACCGTCAGGTAGCAATCGAATCTCAGTGGCTTACATTCTCGGATCTCGCGAAACAATATAAACGTTACCTCTGCTGAATGCGCCCGTTACGTTGATACACCGTCGGGATATCTTCTACCACCGCGCGAGGCACGCAGAAGGCGAACCAGAGGTCAGCGGGCCTCGATCTCGTGCCCCGAAAGAAAGGCAGATCTCACCCCGAAGCCGCGAGTATATTATTGTACATAGAGGGAACGACGTCCCCCAACCCCCCCCCCCCCCCACCTCGAGTAAAAGGACCGTGCGAGGAGTGAAGAAGTCACGAGTGTAAGCGTCGCCCGCCCTTTTCCTTTCCGTCTCTTTTTTTTTCCCCCACCCTCCTTTCTTTCATCCCGGGGAATGACAGATGAACGAGCGTACGGTGATGCCGTGACAGGAGAGCGCTTAACGAATTTGCTTGTGGTCAGTCCGCAACAATCGCGAGGCGAGGAACCGGTCTCCTCGCCACTCGGGCGACGGGACGACGAAGAGACGACATACCGGGCCGGGGTTCGCGACGGGAGAGGCGCCGCGATTAATCGGACGGCGCCGTGGAAGAGTTTCTCTTGTCAAGAGCGCGCGCGCTCCGGGCAAAAACCTTCCCTCGTCACGCGGCCTAATTACCAGGTGACGATCACTTCGTCACGGCGCGAAAGAACGCCCTCGGGACAGCGTCTTCAGAATAGCGATCGACACAGCTGTAACTTCGCCGAGTTCAAATACGGATGTCGCGGGAACACGAAAGCGACGTCCACGCCTGCTCGCTTCAGCGAAACGGCGTGGAACGCATCTCTCTTTCTCCTCTCTTTCTCCGCGAGCATCGAGAATTGAACTCGCCGAAATTGTACCGACTCAGTCCATGCTTAGTATTTTAGGAGACTCTTCGGGGCGCATCGATTTGCGTTATTGTTCGCTCGGTAAGTCGCTCGTTGTTTCCAGTGTCGTTCACGGTAACACGGTACGTTCGCCAGTCATGTCCGCTTGACGTTTAGACTGGTGACACTTGACGCATCCTCGAGTTACATTCGGGGTCCAACGCGACGGTACGGTCGATTCCGAATCGGCAAATTGGCGAATTGGAACACGGAAAAGAATAGACGGCCAAGTTATAGCTTGCTAATGCAAGTTTAACATTTACAACTAATGTCCGTTTCTACCAGGGGCGCCCATGAGGGGGGGCAAGGAGGGGCATATGCCCCCCCTGGATTTTAATTTTTTCAATTTGGAATGATTTTATTGACAAGCAGATAATTTTTTGCAGATAAATTTATACAATTAAAAATAAAAATCTGCATAAATATTTCTTTAAAAAATATTATTTGAAGAAACATTCGTTTGACAACCCTAAGTTTTACACTCTGCCCCCCCCCCCCCTTGAAAAAAGTTGTAAGGGCGCCCATGTTTCTACCAATATAGATTAACTTTAATCTCGGTTTAACTTACTCTTTATCTTTTCCAATTCTTAGAACTAGAAAAAGATAAAAAGTAAGTTACACCAAAATTAAAGTTAATCTACTAGAAATAGACATAAGCAGATTTGATAGTGTAGCAGAGAAAATATGCTCGTAATTGCTTTCAGACATATTTCCTTTGCTATTCTAGCAAATCTGTTTAGTTATCAATTTTAAACTCACGTAGCAAGCTATAACTTGGCTGTGTTAACTAATCTATTTTTTTCTCCGTGTAATTGTCGGTCGGGAACCAAAACCGAACAGCCGGATACCGCGTCCCAGTTTTGTTCCTAACGTTCGACGCCGATCGCGTTCCGCGTTACCGAGCCGAAGAGATCGTTTCGGGCAGCACGGGCCGCGAGTTATCCGACTTCCGCTCGACGTAACGCGGCGCGCTTTGCGCGATGTTGAATGCAAGAGTACCTTGAGAGATATCGATTCCTAGTTAATGGTTGTTAGTTCCGAACGCTGTTTGTAACTTACGTTCCTGCCGGGCCCGCCTGGACAACAGCCCGCCTATTTCTTTCGTTTCCTTGGAAGCAGACTTGAGTCACGGAAATATCTGAGATATCGACGAGGCGAGGAATCACGTTAAGCATCGTGATTGATGAATAAAGTTATCGCTTGTCCTACTGTAATCATATTGTTGTTGTCCTCTTACTCTTAACGTGCAAAAACTATGTATACATATTATATATATATATATATTTGTGTCGAATAGTTGTAATGTAATTGATACGATGTGTGCTCGAACTGGGAGTACGTTGTACGGATGGGGATCGAAATGTGCGACGAAAATGTAAAATAATATTGTATGAGGGATAAAGATGTGGGAAATATCTTATAAATAAGATATTACTAGATTCAAAAAGAGTAACGGAAATATAAAAGGCAATCTAACTAGAATAAAAAAAATATAAATACGACCAAAACGGATGATCGGGGCATACGGAAGCATTTGGATATTTGGATTACTTGGAAAAATATAAAAAAAAGTATATATATATATAAAATTATATATATAAAACAGAAAGGATCATCTGTTCCTTACATACGAATTCTAGCGTGTCAATATGTTACGGTGGAAACGCACCTAATTCGGTGATCCTACAAAATGTCCAGCTATTCTACAGAATCACCGGCTATTCTGGCGAATGAAAAAAAAATTCGACCACCCCCTCGCGTAATTACGTATGATTTTATAAATTGTCCCTCCCTCTCTCTTTCACTGGTGATATTACAACAACAATTGTTTAATTTCATCACTGACGATCGACGACGACGACGACTTTATCTTATAAAATAATGACCGACGGCGATTTTATCCCTGTAAAATCGCACCAGTGAATATACGTAATTCCAAATTTTTATTACATGCCCCGGCATAGCCAATGATTCTATAGAATCACCGGTGATTTCGTACGAATACCAATTGATCGCTCCCACCGTAACAGGTACAGATTTTTTTCTTTTTTTTTTACATATACAACACTGCGCTCAAACGAATTAAACTCTGACGTTTATTAATGAACTCCGATATTCGGCTGCTCCTTGCATCTCGTTCTCGCATTTTGCTACAGCTTAGCTCCTTCTAGTTTTTTTTTTTTCTTCTCTTTTTCTTTTGGAGGAGGGTGTACGGTACCGCCCGTCGAATTTTTGCCGAACGGTAACGATTTCCGCTATTCAGCAGAGTCGCTCGCGTCGCGACTCCGACCGCACTCCGTACTCCACATCCTAGCGGCGCGGATAAGAGGATTGTACGATTTGTGTATACTTCTTTATATCTATATGTAACTAAATTTATATCTATAATTTTATACAGCCAATCTCGCGTGGCGCGCGCGCGCGAATCCGAGCACGCGTATGCGGACGACCCCCCCGAGCGTATGCG
>NJRP01000252.1:216574-244513 GCA_003063835.1 Aphaenogaster floridana
CCCCCCCCCGGGCCCTTCGGCATCCGCTCGGATCCTCGCGCGCGCTGGCGATATAACACGGTACAAATTCAGACCTTACGCCTACGGTAAAAGTGGAAATGGAACACGGTCTCACGAAGTAATAGATAATAGTGATAATCGGTTATATACGGCTGTAGAGAGCGCGAGACGGCCGCTTGATCGTTCGTCGCGAACGTTACGATACGTTGCCTGTATCGCGAGCGACTGTATACTCGCGATAGCCGGTCGATCGTTGTCGTGCGATCCCGATAGCGTTGCACGCGACCGGATCCTCGAGAACGATACCGCATTTTTAATTAACGTCGCAATATTGCCGTTCAACGCTCGATACGCAATGTGCTGCGCGAACAGCAGGTCAAGTGGCATTGTACGTATACTATGAAACTGACACTACCTCACCATACACCTAATATATCTCAACCACAAGACTGATTTTAAATAATATTCCTATAATAAATAAAAAGAGCAAAGAGAGTTAAGAAAAGTGACGTATTGTGAGTCAGAGAGTGTGAGAGAGTGCGAGAGTGCGTGAGAGAATGAGAGAGTGAGAGAGTGAAAAGAATATCGTTCGTACAAATATGATATAAACTGTTTTGTAAGTAATTCGCGTCTAGAAAATAACGCTAATTGTAATAATTATCATTATTACTACATTGCTGCCGATTTTGAATTCTTATTATGGATAACAGTAAAGCGAGGAGAGGAACCCTTAATATCGTACGTGTTTACTCGTAATTTCGTGCCCCGATCTTTGCAATCACACGATTCTGTAATCAGTTATCAAATGTTCCATTAAATTGACTGTTCTGTCAAACTATTTTTATTATTAAATCTCACTGTTTAATCGTTCACGAGTCTCAGTTATTTGACATCTGACCTGCACGACAATCCGCACTCCGTTATATCGTATATTTATCTAATAATACAATAATTCCAATATATAATATAATAAAATACAATTACGAAGGACATATATGGATTTATATGAAGTATTTTAAATAGGTATAATTCTCTCTCAGTAATTATAGGAACCGTCATACTATTAATCGTTATAGCAACCGTCACGGTATTAATTGTTAACTGTGTCATGAATATTTATAGAGAGGATCTTTCGGCGACGAGATTAGAACCAACGAAACTGTACCGATTTCAAACTAATTTCAAACCCGATTTTAACACGCGCGATTTTATTCCATTCCAAATCAATTACGTTTAATTTTAGCACGCTCGACCACCGCAAATCCGAGGAAAGAAATAATTCGCCGCGAGTGTCCTCACGTTTCGGGGTTTCATCGAGATTCCTCGGTGTCATCGATAAAACATTATCATCGGGAATCGTTATTTCCCAAAGGACCGCCGCAACTCGGATAAATTGTCGCATCACAAAAGCGACAATATTTTCACGACTCATCCGAGGTTGCATCGTGGATTCGCTCGTTGATTCAGAAAGCGGCGCGGAGAGACACCGAGAAACGAAAGCGGCCACCCCGGGAGGGATGGGAGCGAAGGGGGTGTTCAGAGGGGAAATGCATGTTGAAAAACCGTCTCCGTCCACCCTCCCCGGTGCGTTTCCTCCCCGATGGAGGATCGGCGCGACCTGTATTCAGCTGTGCTATTCGGGTTTCCAAAATCTAGGATTCCATACACGCGCGATCAAGCGATGGGCGAAGCTGCAGGCGCTGCTGAAGGGCTGTAGAGAGGGGTTGCGCGGCCGTGGCACAGTGACACATTATGCTGTAATATGGGGGCACGTGGCAGATGCAGCGGATCGAGTCAGACTGAATCGTTCGAATTCATAGGTCAGCAATCTCTTGAGTCCTGCACGGACTCTTTATTCCGTTTTCATCCTTTTTTTTCATTCTTTTGTCTGATAAACCTGAATAATCTGCGACAATATTTATCTTGTGACATCGGCCACAAGAGGTGCATAAAACAGTCGTTACATTTAATATTAATATCTGGTATTACATTAATAAAGTTTAATATGAAATGCAATAATAGATAGGAGAAATGGTCAATGAAAACGAGCAATGTATATGATGGAATATGAAATTGAACAATTATAACTTATTGTATATGTAAAAAAAGAAAAAAATCTTTAATATGAATTTCTTTTATTGTTTTACAGAAACTATATATTACTATTTACCAGGGTTGGGTAGTAACTAGTTAAAAAGTTAAAAGTTAAATAATAAAGTTGAAAAGTTAATAACTTTTAACTTAACTTAGTTAATTTTAAATGAGTTAATTTTTAACTTTAACTAGTTATTTTTAAAAGATATTAACTTTAATTTATTAACTTCTTTCTTAAGTTAAAAATTTATCTATATGAAAAAAAATACATTCCCACATAAAAACAATATATATATTTCTTTGTTATTTCATATAAACTTAATTTACAAATGAAATATTAAATTTATTTGATAATCCATATTATAATTGTTTTGAATGATCTAACTTTAAAAAATTACGACATTCTAATTTAACATAAATAATGTTTTTCAAAATTAACTTTTAATTTAACTTAAGTTAATTTAATCTTAACGTAAGTTTTAACTGAGTTAGTTTTTTGTTTATGCAACTCTTAACGTAACTGAATTAATTTTATAACCTATTAATTTCAACTTAATTTAGTTTCAAAAAATATATTAACTTACCTCTAACCCTGCTATTTACTGTAACTAAAGTAAACGTCTCAGTGACCGGACATAAACCTATATCCGAACATTTACACAAAAACTTATTATTGTTATTCTCAAATGCTTCTGTCATTTTTAAATATTTAAAGATTATATATATATATATAATTATATTTAAATATAATAAAAAAAACATTTTTGATATTAATAATAATAAATTTTTATATAAGTATTCAGATATAGATTTTATATCCGGTCACTGCACTGGGACGTTTATCGTACTGTATTATTATTTTTAAATTATATTTATTTCCACTGGGGATAGCAATCTATTATCTAGCGCATTATCTTCGCATCAAAATGCGAATAATCGTAATAGTTCACGATGTGACGTTAACTCTTATTCTCTCTTTTGCTTTTATGTGTGTCATCCTTAAATATTTAAAAATTATATAATTAAATTTAAATATTATAATAAAAGAAACATTTGATATTAACACTAAAACTACCACCGCCGGTCAAATGACCGTTTTTAAACTTTTGATTAAAAATTCTGCATTTAATGTTCGCTTTTCTTCAATTGATTTCACGACTTTTCTTTAATATACATATAATCAATTCGTTTCTTCTGATAAACATATTACCTGCATTCAATTGGAAAAAATAAAACTTTTATTTAAAAACCGTTCATTTGACCGGTTCAGTAGAAATAGTTATATTTGTCGGTAGCTTTAGTGTTAATAATAATAAGTTTTTATGTAAAGCCAGCGACACACGGAGCGTATTTTCCTGCTGGATTGCTTGCGATCTAGTAAATTACTAAAAATCCTGCGTGCTGAGTGGTGCAATTATAGTAATTTTTTTACTAGATCGCAGGCAATACAGCAGGGAAAAATACTCCGTATGCCACTGGCTTAAGTATTCAGATATAGATTTCATGTCCGGTCACGTTTATCTTATTGTATTATTATTTTTAAATTATATTTATTTCCACTGGGGATAGTAATCTATTATCTGGCGCTTTATCTTCGCGTCAAAAAACGAATAATCGTAATAGTTCACGATGTGACGTTAACTCTTATTCTTGCTTAATGCTGTTACAGAAACCATTACTTTTTAGCTCTCGAGGAACGAGCGGAAGGTAAGTAGGCACTGAATTCAGAACGGAGGACCAAGAGGGGACCGTCGCCTCTCGTTGCACAACGGTGCAGGCGTATAAGTTTACTCCCGCAGCATTGGCCCCATTGTCAAAAACTGTGCCAACACGTCAAGGAAGTCTGGCAGCACGCGACAAAGCGGAGCGCGTTTCTTACGCGGCATTGAGTGCTGTTTTGGGGTCAGGATCCGGAAAAGCGCGCCTGGTACCCCCGGGATCTGTACGCCGCTACCTGAAGTACCGCTACAAATAGGTAAACATTCACAAATTCGATTGCAATCGTCTCCCCGCGTGTAATGGCGCGTCTAATTCCGGCGCGATTTATCTGTCACGAGAGTTATGTAAACTTACGAAATGGCCACTGGCAGGTTTCTCGCACATTTAATTTACCTCGTTCTTCGCTACTTTTCGCAAGATCCTCGGTCGATTCCTATTTTACTCAATCATTCCTATCACCTAATTTGACGGTTCAGATTTCGGTGCGCATCGATAGCAATGATCGCGCTGTCTTTCCGATGCGAGATATCGCGTGTTTGATATCAGGATCTTATGACATTACGATGTCCTTTTTAACATCACGTTGATATCATCGATTTTTCGCGAATTTGCATCGTCCATGAATAGCATTTATCGTTGAACCGTTTCACGCGAGATATTATTAAACTCGTGACTTCGTCCTTTTGAACACCGATGAGGACAGCCGCCACGAAGTGACGATGACTTTTCCGGAATGCATCGCAACGAGCGAACCGTAAATTTCCTTTTTCTCTCTTTCTTTCCCTCGCGACATCGTCCTGAGATCCCGAGCGAAGACGAAGTGGAAGAATAATGGCGTCGTGTGCCACGCCACGCGTCCCTAAAAGCAAGGGGGATGCAGGGCGAGCGGGAGGAGCGCTGGCTCGCTCCCCCTTTTCCGCTTTTACCTCGGCGTTCCTTGTTTTTTTGTCTTTCTGATGGTAAAAAAGCTCCTTTATAGAGGCAAAGCGCGCGTGCTCTGCCGCGGAGGAAGAGAAGGATGAAAGGGATCCGGAGACTGCCAGCCACCCGGGGGCCTTAGGTGGCTCCTGTCGGTTGACAATGCGCCAATCCGACGGTGCGTCCCAAGAAACGCGATACCATTTACCCGGTGAAACCCAAAATTACGTGAAATCCCGGGGCGCACGGTGCGTCCTCGCTGGATGTACGTACGGGGTGACCCACCTGGGGGTGGGTTATGCGCCGGTTTCAGCAAGGAACGTATATACGATCGTGCTACGAGCACATAAAATTGTTGCTATTGTTATTCCGTATAAGGTTATTACACTGAGAAAAAAGAATAGTTGCAATTACCATAATTTATAGTTATTTTCTGCGCCAACTATATTTTTATAATTGTTTTAACCATGATTGGCAAAACTATGCAAATAAATAATAACAATAAAACTGGGCAACTGATTGTGAGAGTGACAGCGCGGTAATTAATGCGCAATTATTATTTCACGATTTTGTTCTTTTTACATGATTTTAATTATAAACTAAAAATTTTATTGCTCTCTTTAGTTTTCACTTATTCTATAAACTAGTGGAGTGTACACTTCCTACACTGCAAATCTAAGCGTGTTATTTTTACACGCATAAACATTTAAAAATGACACATTTGACTGAAGTTCTTTTTACATGTTTTTTGCGGTTTTAGGTTACGTTATTTAATACGTTTAATCGTGTTAAATTAAAAATTAACACTTTTAATTGTGTTAAATGATATGATTTAAAACGGCAAGAAATGTGTAAGAAGAGCTTTAGTTAAAATAACATGCTTGAATTTGCAGTGTAATTGTTGTAAATTGGAAGGTCTCACTTCTCTGATGCACTTCAGAGAAGCCAGAGTAAAATTATGAACATCGAATTTATACCTTAACTCATATCGCTGAAGATGATTCGAAACGAGACCGAAACGTTCGTATTTTATAACTTATCGATGTATTAATGAAGTAAATATATAATTTTTACTCAATTATTATAATTATTGCGCAATTATTAATTACCGCGCTGTCACTCTCAGTTGCCCAGTTTTATTGTTATTAAATTTTGAGAGTCATTTATAACTAATTATTTTTTATTTATGCAAAGTTATTATTACTAACAATATAACAGTATTGACAATAAAAAAGGACCTCCTAACCATAATTATTTTATTATGCAATTATAGTCATAAATACTAAACACTTTTTTCTCAGTCAGTGTAAAGCGGTGTCTGCAATGAGATTTAAGTCGTAAGATTTAAACATATTGACCAATCACAGTCGAGCATTTTAAAAATAAGACCGCAATTTTGATTGTGATTGGTCGATTTCTTAAGTCTTACGACTTGAAATCTCATTGCAGACATCGCTTAAACTCCACAAAGAACAGCTTCGATCGGATAATATTATCGACGATATACGGTAAAACGACGTCAGTAAAACGTAATATAAATTCCGATTCCTCGGAAGACGGCTTTCGTCAAGCCCTGTTTTTTTCCGCGTTCCTTAAACATCGCACAGCAGCCTATATTTAAATGGTTTACCGTTTTACGGAAGCCGGCTATTCTTGACATATGTCGGGATGAGGAAAAAGTCGTCAACCCTCATTCGATACTGCCGCCGCGAATAAGCGGAGGCGCATACACGGGGACACGGTACTACCTATCTCGCTCGAAATACACGAGATACAAGCCCTCCAGCTTCTTATCTCCCTTGCCGTCGAATAGGACGGGTATCTCCCGGTATCTCTTAGCGGCTCAGGTATTCGCGGAAGTGTCTCTCGGCCGGAGAAGCGCAGTTTCGACTCGGATTCGGCCGACCGCACGGCGCCTCGTGTATAATATATTTCCAAAACTTGTTTTCCACAGATCGGGAAAGAGGAAGAAAAAAAGGATAGACAATAAGCTCTCCCGTGTGGCCAGTTCTCGAGTCCTAATTATACAGCACACGCCAAATAAATGGGCCTTCGCTTCCCCGAAGCACCGTTGGCTCTCGGGGCACGACTGCTCCGATCCTCGCGGCGGTGTGGCGTCCGTCCGACCAAGGCGCCATATGGCGAATCCTTTTGCCACTGCTTAAAATCGCTGGGCATCAAACCCGATGTCCATCGAAAAATTTTTCGTCGCGGATGGGCAGGTGCTTCCGACAACGAAGGCGCGGCGGCCGCGTCCGAAAAAGCAGCCCCCTATTACGTATTTATGTCCTCCAGAAGGAAAAGAGAGAGGGTCGCTCGTTTGCTTTTTACAACAATTTATAAATCCTAGGTCGCGCGTCACCTGAGAGGTTGACTGGCTTAACGAAGGCTCCAATCGATGCATTCGCTCGAATACTTGCGATGGATACTCCCCGACAGATATAACTGAATAAGCAAACTAGAAATATACTTTAACATATCCCTGACGCTACATACATTAACACTTTCGCAGCCGCTGACGTAATTTTATGTCATTTTATATTTTGGGACGCAGATGATTTTATGATTCGTGTTTATGATTACAGCAGTTATCTAACAATAAATTGATTTCATGTTCCTTAACACTAAAACTACCACCGCCGGTCAAATGACCGTCTTTAAACTTTTGATTAAAAATTCTGCACTCAATGTTATCGCTTTTCCTCAATTGACTTCACGACTTTTCCTTAATATACATATAATCAATTTTGCAATATCTATCTCTCTTCTTCTTCTTCTTTCGTTTCTTCTGATAAACATATTACCAATTGGAAAAACTGAAATTTTTATTTAAAAACCAGTCATTCGACCGGTTCGGTAGAAATAGGTATATATAAATTGTCGATAGCTTTATGTCCATTTCCACGAATGTAGATTAATTCTTAGAACTAGAAAAAGATAAAGAATAAGTTAAACTGAGATTAAAGTTAATCTACCTTGATGAAAATGGACGTTAGTGTTAAAATGAGCGTTTGAACGAAATTAAAAAAAAGAAATAAAATTCAAAAAGAAATACACAAAAAGAGATATTTAAAAAAAGAAATATATATAAAAGAGATATTAAATTTTATTTTATGTAAAAATATTTCACATTATTTCTTTTTTATAAATATATTTAATTAATTTTAAAAGTTTTTTGAATTTTAATATTCCCATATTTATAAATTTGAAATTTTTCCTATTTAAATTTGTAATGTGAAAATTTCTTTCAATTTCAAACGACAAATGGTCACAAACACGATATTATAAAGCAACTTTTTCCATTTTTATTCTCATTTTAAGACCAGAACCTTGCGGCAACGAGTTATAGATTTTTGTAAATTGCTTTAGGTCGTACGCTAGAATCGCCGGCTGCGAAAGTGTTAATAGTAATCGATAATGTCGGTGCGATCGTCGCCGTGGGATACTTCACCGAAGACGATTCGGGTTTTCACCTGCTTTCCTATTTTTACGTCCGCGCACCATTTATCGGTCCGTCATCTTATCTCGCTAATGCCCAGCGAAACTCACCTTTCCGAGTGACAGGTGCCACGGGATAGTTAGTAGCCCATCGGGATCTACCGAAACCGTAGCGCGGAACACTAAATGAATTCGTTCGAAAGTGGCCGGCCATAAAGTGGTCGGGTCGAATATATCCCGAGGACTTCTCTAAAGGGAGCTAATAATACACGAAATAAACGCTTCCCTAGAATGCGTTAGCATCTCGGCTGTTGTAGCTGTTCACGCTGCCGACGCGTTTTCTTCGGGCATGGATATTGCAATACAGACGCAAACAATAACAGGTACTCGATATATCAATAATTCACGTAGTTTTACACGTGTTCGAAGTTTCGACAAGAGCGTTATCACTTAAATGTCAACTGCAATGCCAAGATCGCAATAAACATGAACTCCGTATTTCTACTTCAAAGTGGAAATATACATATTCAGCCCATTTATACCTGCCACGCGCGATTCTATGTTGATAGACAAGAAAATTAATACGACGAAGCATAAAAAGTGACTATAGTTACAAGGTACAGGCTTCTGATATACACCCTGCACATTATCTCGCTACCGGCGCGTTGTGTTTCAATGCGCTCTCTCTTTATAAATTTTCTATTGTAGAAAGTCTATAATTTTAATGGGCAGCGGCGATCATCTCAGACTGGCCGTCTTCGAGGCCATCGATCGTGTTTTTTTTTTTGTACTTGCATAGAGAGATCGTCGTGAGCCCAGGATACCGATCTAAGTCATCTACGAACAAGAACAGTCGCCAACGCAGGGAGATACAACAAGTTAGCTAAGCGTGTCACGTAGCCGCGAAAAGTGGTGGCGGCTGCCGTACGTTAGACGTAAAAGTGAGCCCTGCCGTCGTAAAGAGGAGGATTCGAACGCGAAACGATCCGAGGGTTCGGCGCTTAGGTGACATCGGCGGGCAAGGGATCGCCGAGCCCCTCGGGGCCCACCCCCGTGAGAGCAACCCCTACGCGATGCAACGTTAAGCGCACCGAAGCTGTGCTTTAAGGAGCGCTTCTCGCTCAAAAGAGTGCCGATGATGTGTGATGAAAACGGAGCGCTTCGCCGAGTTCGCTCGAGTTTATTCGAGGATCTTCGTGAAAGAGCGGCGGCACCTCGTTTATTTCAGCGCCCCGTTTTCGCGTAAAAATAGTTCAAAAAATGTGTACAAATGTGTCGTAGAATTATAATTGTCTCTCTAATGCTCGGTTTCTTCACACCTCCCAATAGCTATCTTCCAGATAAAGATATCCATCAGATTCTAAAAATTCGTTTTCTTTACTGAAACCTCGACTGGTTATGTATCTAACGGACTAGCTATTCTTCATACTACTAACTTTCGACACAAAAGATATTAGAATTTTACTACACTGAAAAAAAATGCTGTTGCTTCAATTAAAGTCTACGTCACGGGCTGCCACAAACATAAATAGCTCATTCAATTGTATTATGATTACACTTTAATTGAAGCAACAGCATTTTTTTCTGTATATAAATTACCGTATTCAGGGGTGAAGAAAACCGATTCTGAGAGATATCCCAGATAACACGCATGTCTAAAAGATGTCTTATGCAACATCATGTTGTAGACATCTTTTAGATATCTTTTCGACATCTTTTAGACATGCGTGTTATCTGGGATCTTTTGTATAAAGTTATCGAGAACTTATCTAAACGAAATTGGGCATTAACTGAACATTTCTCTGAGCTACGACTACTAAAAAATAGTGAAAAAATATCTTTTTTTGGCGTATCGCGTTATTACTCGTGCCGTCTGATCTTCGTCTTTGTCTTTGTCTTTATCTTTGCGCCGTCCTTAACCCACTCTTAGCGCAGACCTGTTATCGCGAGCATTAAACGGATTCCGGGCTAGCAAGGGACTAGCAAAAGGATATTATTAGAGGGATCCGGTCAAAGGGAATGCAAAGGAATAAGAAAGGAGGCAGGAGGAGGAGAAAGGGCGCTACGCCCATAGCATATTCCGGAAGAAACCGTGGCCGGGCCTCTGAAATATGCATCGACTTACAGCCGGAGAAGGTATTCCGAAGTACCGACCTTCTTCCGAGAATATACGAGCGCGCGATCGGAGCTTCATATTTCCTGATTTGGGAGTGAATTTAACTCTGCCCCGATATCGTCTGCACTCCGGCCGGGGAGCAGGAGAAAGAGAGGACGTGTCTCTATGTACGTCTATGTACATACGCGTCGTCACAAAGGCCCGCGTGTGTCCCGGAAGGAAATGCAGATAAAAGATTGAGAGCGACAAAGTCTCCCTGCGCGTGTTCATATTTTAGCAATAACAAGTACACTGAGAGAAAAATTTATGATATTTGTGACTATAATGAAAAGCTAAATAGTTTGTTAAATAGTTATAGTTAGGTGCACCATTTTTATAGTTATTACTGCTATAATGTTAGTAATAATAACAAAAAATAGTTACAAATACCATAATTTAACTATAACTATTATAGTTAAAAGAAGGTGTCAACTATAATGATTAATAATAATTAACTATAATAATTATAGTTAAATTACGGTTTTTGTAACTATTTTTTGTTATTATTACTAACATTATAGCAGTAATAACTATAAAAATGGTGCACCTAACCATAATTATTTAACTTTTCATTATAGTCACAAATATCATAAATTTTTCTCTCAGTGTAGCAAGGGATACACCTTCGTCGCAGCACCGGAATATACGCGCAGGACTCTCGATCGATCCCAGAGAACAAATTAAGTACAATTTTCACGAGGCTTATAATTAAGCCGCGAAGTATATAAGATCCCCCCGAACTGGAGTCCGCCTGAAACTGACTGAGGGATTAGTTCGCGAGAGAAACGGCTTGTTTTCAATTATTATCAGTTATTCAGGAGCTATCAGCGGTTGGATATTCTCGTTGAGGGAAAGTCGACTGGCGATTAGCCCGATCTGAACATCGGAGACGTCTCTTCGCAACTCTTTTGACGGGAATCTTCTTCTAGAACGTTACACCGCTTTCCCGTAATCTACTCAGGATCGTGAGGGATGATTCGGACTTGCACGGACGAGCGAGCAGACGGACGGACGAACGGACGGAACCAACGAACGAAACGAGCGAGCGAACGAACGAACGAGCGAGCGGACGGGGTAGAGAGTTGCTATAGAAACACTAATTCCGTCTCTGTCGCACCCGCGCCACGCCGCGGCGATCCCTGCGACCGGGGGAAGAAAAAATAGCGAGGGTGAAAAACCTGGGGGTGACTCAAATAAAAAACCGGATCAATATTAACTCTTTTTTCAGGGGCGGATGGGCCACCGGGTGGGGACGCTTCGGCAACCCCGCCGCACCCCGTTCACCACCCCGTGGCCCGTCGTGCTGCTTCTCTGGATGTCCCTATCTCCCTTGCTCTCTCTTCCTCCGTTTCACTCCTACCTCTCGTCCACTTCCATTTTTTCACCCTTCACGAATCCGTCTCTTCCTTCTTTCTCTTTCTCTCTCTTTTTCTCTCTCTCTCTCTCTTTCTCTCTCCCCGGGATTCCAACCCTTAAATTCTATCCCGTGCGACTTTCTTGCGAGCGAGCGACGAATGCTTAAGGCGCGACGCGAAATTACCTCGTCGACGATTCAAAAGCGAGATTCAAGCGCAATCACACGCGGTTGTGAGACGCTTTAAAAATGCGTCGCACCTGTTACTCACCGTCGTGCGAAAAATCGAGGGATGGCCTTCGAAGCACACGCGATCGTACGATGCATTGACCTGGTTACTTAAACGAGGGTTCGAATTATTCTGAGCAAATGCGTGTCAAAGCGGTGCGTCGGCAGCACCAAAACGGCGCAGGATGAATGAAATTAACAAAGAGGTGTGCGTAAAATTAAATAGCTCAATCGATATCTGAAATTTGAGTGAGGCACGTTGAAAATAATATTTTTAGCGGGAAGGTTGAGTCGCCTGACAGTATCGCATGGCTTATTGTTTACTGGTGCATCTACTACGCATTTTTTTACTGTCATATGGGTTTCGAGCGATGAGAAATCGCGATATAATACAGAGGGTATTCGTTTTGAGGTATTCGATAAAGATCGACGTATACTGACGGATATTCACTGGATGAACAACGCACGTGCGGGGTCTTGGTAATCTCACGTCGATCAACGCGCTTGCCCTCTATTCTCGAATAAAAAATGAAATATGCTTTATACATATATATTCTCATTAAAATATAAAATTTATATAATTTTTTTTTTTTTCTAGTTTCCGCGAACCATGTGTGTGTCTATCACTTCTAATTATTCTACTTATTTATTTTCAGCAATAAACGTTTTAATTTTGTTTATGTTCGTTATTTTATAATTTGTATCCACGAATATTATATATTTGCACGTATATATTTGTACATATTTCCACGTGTGTTTTTTATATATGTTACACAACACCCCAAGGATGTGTGAGCTTCCTTACGACGAAAAAAAATAAAGGCTCTGTAAGATCGTGGCCGAGTTTCCCGAAGTCACCGAGTGCGTCCTTGACTTCCGGCAGACCCTTTACAACCCTTCTTTGCATTCAGTGGCCTCGAAAGTCTACCCTTTCACCCTCGTTCGCTGATATGACCAGAGGAACCCCAAACAAACAGGCATTTCCATGGTTACGCGCAATTACCGGGGTTGACCAACGACTAACTATCCGCCTTTGAGTTTCCACCTTGAGGACCGACGCGACGTGAGCAAATCGGTCAGGGGTTTCGAAATCGAATGCGGTGTGGGGCTCATCGAAAAAAAGGAAGACATGTAAAAGACGAACGACGGCGCAAGCCAATATGCAGTAAATTCGCAGAATCGCTAGTGGCCTGGTTTTGATCTATTTCCTTACCGTTCGCCAGGACCGTCCCTTTTATAGATCACATTTATGGGAATGCCACGGTGGTCTCTTTCCCCGATAACATCGTCGTATAGGAATGACGTATGAATTTTACTTCTTTTCCAACACTCTCGAGAAGATTTTCGCGAGAGTATAAGTATATAAATATACAGCTACTAAAAAACATTGAACTCGAATAATTATCATTTTTTCACTTCCATTTTGATTACCATATTTAATATTTTACTGCAAGTTATTTGCATCTTTTTAACTCTCGAACTATGACAACCAGTTTACATCAGTATAATTTATTTCCTTATTAGATAAATATTTTTTGGACTTTATAATCAAGACTTGACCACTTCTGACAACTTCATTTGACTAATTAATTTTATTACCTCGGACTCACTTAATTTTACTACTTTGGACTCAACCTATTCTCGCGTGACAACGAAGAATCAGTTATACATTTCCTTTTATTCGCCGATATTTCTACATTTTTATTCGGACTCCGTAGAGAGAGATTAACATTTTATTATATTATACTTTTAACTTTATTTATTTTTTTAACACCATTGATTTTTAAACTTTGATGTGTGTGTAAATCTCAACATGATTCTGTTACAAATCTTTTTATTTATTTATTCATATCTAATTTAACGATGAGTGTGCCCCTATAGTTATTAAGTCATGAATTTATTAAGTTATTAAATTTATTTATTATGACGGCTGAGGAAGATCAAGTAAAAAAAAAGTCGAAATGTCCCGTCTTAATCCAATAACCTTGGAATAAATTAGTTCTAAATATACACCTTATTTGTACGTTTTTTGGGCTATATTTTTTCTTTATATTGCTTTGCAAATATGATTCCTTATATTGCTTGCAATTCCGTTACTCTTATTGTTTACCATATTTAATATTGTCTAATGTCATCGCAAATATACATATATATATATATATATATGTATATTTTATAATATTAAATATGGTATATATATATATATATATATATATATATATATACATAATCACAAATAAATCTCTGATGTAAATTCGAGTTACGTCAGCGCATTCTCTTTAGGCGTGCTTTTCTCGAACTCACAGTGCTCGCTGATAGTGCTAACTTCTTTTTTTATGCGCGCGAACAATAGCGTTCCAGCTCATACATGCTGAGAGAGTACTTCTGAATTGCTCGCACGCCGCCCCACACATACATATATGTATAGCCGCCGAGTGTCGGGTAGAAAAAAAATCAATGATATCGATTCTATCGGCACGCACGAACCCATTCAAGTTCAAGGCCAGCATTCGTCCTGAAATCGCTGACAAAGGGGCACGCACGCTTTAAATTCGACCCATATATAATTCGCGATTTATTCGAATTTTTGGAATAAACGGAACAACAAATTACTTTGATCGCGAATTTCTTGTTAATAAACTTATAATTGAGCTCCCTCCCCCTCCACCTAGCATGTCTACATTTCTAACAAATTTTATAAAAATCAGGTACCGAACTAATCTCCTAAATTTCACGCATAGATTCTCACAATTTATCTCTGGGCGCCCATGAGGGGGGCAAGGAGGGGCATATGACCCCCCTGGATTTTAATTTTTTCAATTTAGAATGATTTTATGATTAACAACCAGATAATTTTTTGTTTAAAATTTATACAATTAAAAATAAAAATCTACATAAATATTTCTTTAAAAAATATTATTTGAAAATATGTTTGTTTGAAACTCCTAATAAGCATATTACACTCTGCCCCCCCTTGAAAAAAGTTGTAAGGGCGCCCATGCTCTACACTCGCAGATAATTTCGAAGAGCAATCTTCTTATCGACATGATTTACATTCTCAAGGATTCTTATCAGTCTCGAAATCCGCGATTCGAGTGAGGAGATCCTTCTTCTTCATTCAAGACTTCCGTGTTATTCGCGATCGTACACACTCGTTGCATTGCCCTTTTTTAGTCAGCCTCCAGGTTCAGCGCGCGCATTCACAATAGAAGGCTTGTGCAGCGGATGCTTTATCGCTCATGGCACCGGGGTACCGCCAACTGATTTGCATAATAGTGGCCGGTATATACACGAGAAGTCACACATGCGAGTCGCGTATCCGCGGATTCCCGCGGCTATGAAGATTTATACGGTGCCTGGTCGCTCGCGAATCGCGCGTCGCGAATGAAGCTCGCGCACACATCGCAGCGCGCGATTCTCCTGTCGAGAATAAGAGGATAAGAGTGAAGATGGAGTGTAAAAATAAAGCAAAGCCAATTTGAACAAACGTTAAACTGTTGGCTAAATGAGGCGACACGATGGCCTATCTCTCGCAACGATGAAGCTAACACCTCTCACAAAATAATTAAAGCAAATATAAACAAGGCATATCTAAGCATTGTGTTTTGTTTATGATCGCCTGAATTTATATATTTATTCTTAGTCCTTTGTGTGCATATTGCTGTATTTAATTGTGCGCCTCGGTCAAAAGCTAGGGTAAGTGCTCACGTGCTCGAGCGTTCGGAATCCGATTAATCCCGAAGAGAAAAGCGAGCCCGTGGAAGGAATCGATCGTTATTCCAGCATAATTAATGGTATGCAAACGATATAAATGAATCAGGGGAATGATTTATTTGCGCGAGCAGCGAGCAGATGTAAGGCCGATTTCGTCATCGCGCTTTGCGCTCAATGATTTCCAGATTAATTCGGTGACCGTGAGCGTGCAAATCGCGTCCGATCTCGTCAAAGCGTTCTCCCTTAAATTCGTGATAAATCGTTTACGACAAGTTAACATTCGTCGCGACCAAAATTAGTCACTCTATTTCGAGAAATTACTTTTGGAATTTATTACTAGGATAAAATCTATACAAAAACGTTTTCTCAGTTTAAAATTTCAATTAGTAAACCAATGTCGTTTTTTGCATTCGCCGGCTTCAATTGTTCGCTTCGTCACGATGACCTTATCGTCGCGAGAAGAAGAAGAGAAGGCGAAGCTGTGAAGAAAGAAATGCGAGAAAAAACGCAAGTGCCGACGTGTCTCGCGGCTGTAATTGCTACTGCCGAATTAAATAGAAAACGAACGGGGGCGAGGACAAAGGGGGATGAAAGATGCGAAAAGGAAGAAAACGGGCAAGAGGAGGAAGCCGGTCGAGACCGTCCTACGAATCAGACCCTTCTGGATTTCCCTCCCTTCCCCCTGCATCTCCCGACGACAAGGAAGGGTGGTTGTAGTCGTCGCACCGCGTGCCGGCTAACCCGGCATATCATTACCCTCTCACCCCTCGTGTCTCCGGTCCACCCGTCGTCCTCCGTGCCACTCACCGCGCCCTCCTACCCGTCTCGTCCTCCTCCTCCTCTCGTCCCAGTCTCTTCACCCTTCCATCTTCTCCGGTAGCAACCCTCCGCGCTTCGATTCGCGCGGGACAGCAAAACCCCTCCGTCGCCCCGTCAACCCCCGCCGCCTCGTGGCGGAGGCAATATGGCCGCCCTTGCACTGGATACATTACGGCCGCGTTGCTTAATTACGCAAGATACTTTTCTTCTGAAGGGGGAGAAAAAGTAAAAGAAAGAGAGAGAGAGAGAGAGAGAGAGAGAGAAAGAGACCACGCACTCTCGCTTGCCCTCTGCTTTCCTTCCCGTGCCAAAGACGCGCTCCTTCGCTGGAAGTGGAAAGGGGATAGCGAGGTCAAAAGGGTGTTTTTTCCCCCTCGCGTATTCTTCATTTCTAGCTCTTTTCTCTCTCTCTCTCTCTCTCTCTCTCTCTCTCTCTCTTGCGCTTTCTCGGCAAAGAAGGTAAAACGCGGCTGTCATCGAAGATGTGGCAGAAGCTCGACGAAATCCGATCGAAAGGACAGAGGTGGACATGCGCAATCTGTTTTTTATATACGAACAATCCTTACTTATTAATGCACAAATAGGCACAGCGGTAATCGCAAAAATGATAATATTAATAATAACGAAACACTAACATAAATACTACGCTGTTAATACGCAGTTGTTAATAAGCGATGAGAATAATAAAAACTATTACTTCATAACACTCTTTTTATCACAAGTCACGACGGTCGCGAACAATTGCGTAGATTCTGTTGACCATCCTGCTGAGAAGAGGACGCTTTAAAAAAAAAGGTCACGGTTCGATACCCTACTTTCGTCGGCGGTGCTATTTTTTGTTCGTACGTGTCGTCACAGCAAGCTCGATCAATCAACCCTTTAATCGCTGTGTCCCACCGTAGCGACGCGTAACCTGGTACCACCCTGGGCCTCCCTCCCTCCCTCCCTCCCTTTCCCCCCTTCTCCCCCCGGATAATACATGCATATGCGTCTACGATCTCGCGGGGTGCGTACGATTCCCGCGGGTTGCTGATGTCGCGCATATGACCTCGCATTAATCAACCGCCCAGCAAAAAGGAAAGAAAAAGAGACCCATAACCCATCAACTATTTAGACCACCCCGCGGTACCCCATCGCCCGAATTCGCGCTCACCCGTCGAGCTCGTAAATGCAAAAAGGCCACCGCTGAAAAAAAAAATTAAAAATTAATATCGCAATTTCCTACCGACAGTGTCTCCCGTGTTCTCTCGCGAGCGACAAGAATACGACGGCAGGAGGAGGCAGGCGGAGGAGTGGGAGAGAAGGGGGCGAGCGGAATATACGCGGGGACGTACGGGTAGAGTGCTCACTCTCTCTCTCTCTCTCTCGAGCGTGCGACGTAAAGCGTAAAAAATAATGCGCGCGTAAAAAGACTACGCCCGTTTTTGGGCTGGAAAAGGGTGCACGAGCAACGCGCTCGTTCGCCAGCGAGAAAGTTCACGGTTTAAGTAAGGGGGCATGAATAATAGAGAGAGAAGGAGGAAGAAAGCGAGAAAGATACCGGGGAGCCGAGTACATCGAGGATACTCGTTCCTCCGCTACTGAGGAACGATGTAAGGCGGAGCGAGGTCAAATGAGAGGCCATTAACGGACCCTACGAAAGGTACAGGAAGGTGTCCGAGAACGAGAGGCGCATCGCAGGACTTCGTATTCCGCAAGGCGCTCCCATCGGCCCGTTTCGCTCTTCGAAAGGTTTTCGACCGACTCTCACCCGTATTTACAGTCGCCTTTTTACTGAACTCAGTTGAAATCAGTCCTGAAATATAGGATTCGACAAATACATCCTTAAGAGTCGATTTAATATTCGTTATATTTACAATCGCGATACAATCAAACAATTCAGATGAAGATCATCTAGAAACGCAGCCCGAATTTTATTCCTCACGATAATCAATTTTTAAGAGAAGCTCGTGAGTGTATCTATGTTAATAGCTTTTGAATTTTGTAGATATTTTCAGAAACTTGAAATGAGAACGATTACTTATGTCAAAACTTGACTTGATGCTTAATACATTTTTAATACATTTAAGATTTTGCTCTTCGAAAACAAACGTCGATAAAACGATGATATAAATATTCTTCTTCAAATAATAGATTTAATATTTTTTAAATGAAATAATTAATTAGCCATTTTTTAATGGTCGTTAGAAGAAAGAATTAAATTTACACGTAACAGTTCAACAGTTTGCTGTTAAACATACCTTAGACGATTTATATATAATTCGCGTCACATTTTACGATAGAATTCTATCTGCAAGTTTATATTTAATATTAATTAAATGTAAAATTCGTATATTTTGACGTACCTATGTGTCTGTGTCTTATATTTTATATATGGATGTATTCTGATTCTTCAAATGTTTTTCTCTCTCTCTCTCTCACATATTACGACACATAATATTATAAATAAAACTTTATCATATAAATTATGATGCAAATTACAGATTGTATAATAGGCTTCAATATACAGGGTGTATCTGAAAAAACGTATATGGAACACATAGTCAAATGCAGAATAATAATCTAAATCGAAAAGTCGTAAGCCATTTTTTGATCTGAGCTTTTATTTCATTGCTGTACGGTGATAAAGTTAGCTAATCAGCGCCTGGCTATAACGGAAAGCAGGGAAGGCGCCCGGGCCACGCGAGCCGCGCGAGCCGCGCGAGCCGCGCGGTCGAAGAATAGGAAAACAGAGCTGACAATAAACAGCGGTGAGTAACGAAGCGGGTGTAACAGTGATCTATTCTATCTATTCTTTCCCTGCTTTCCGTTGTAGCCAGGCGCTGATTAGCTAACTTTATCACCGTACAGCAATGAAATAAAAGCTCAGATCAAAAAATGGCTTACGACTTTTCGATTTAGATTATTATTCTGCATTTGACTATGTGTTCCATATACGTTTTTTCAGATACACCCTGTATATTTATGATATATATATATCATAAATATATATTGAAAGAATTTGCTTCGATCCGATTCTGATATATGTATATATATATATGTAGATATATCAAATTCTTTTGATTCAAAGAAAAATATGTCCATTTTAAAACACTCTCAAAATCGAACGGAATTGTTATCTTAGACGACGCTAATTAATCCACGAACGCGTGAAATGTGTGATAACAGCTCATTAATGAAGAGAATGTTATTCAGTGATTTTATAATTGATAAAACATTAAATATATTCAGACAATAACAATTCTGTTGGCGCGCGGTTTTGACGCTTTATATCGATTTTATTAATAATTTAAAACGGAATGTTCACAAGAGAAGATTTCTAATTGTAAGTGTAAATCGCAAAATAATGCCACACTTACACAGATCATTTTTTTCAATAGTCAAAAAGAGAAATTCATAAGCCCATTTATAAACTCAGCTTTTATATAAGGTGATATAAGTTGAAATAAATATCATACACGAATTTTAACTGATCATTTGAGTTTGCCTATAATACCGACGGTATAATCCGATATACACATACTGTCAGTTTTGAAAATCTATAATATAGGTATATGTGACATAAACTATATATTTTAAGTGTCAAATCGAAGCGCTGCATATTGATTCCATTATCTTTTTTTGTTGTAATTTATAAATTTTGAAATCTCCTAAAATGTTAATACAATTAGAAAAGCTAAATTACCTTTTGCTAAAAAAAACTAGAACTGGCAAAATGATGTATGTAAGACGCTAATGATTCTTTAAAATTTATGTATATTTGATATATACTAGCTTAAACTATCCAGCGTTGCCCGGACTGCTTTTATCTAGAACAACTATATTTGTGGTAAGATATAGATAGATAGTAGTAGATATAGATGGATAGAATAGAAGATGCATCGAACTTAAATTATCGCAAAGTATAAAGGATGGAATCAGGAGGAGGGGATGGGATGTCCAGGTTTCATGATAGCCTATATTTTGCGCAGGATATAGAGAGTAACTATGCCAAAGTTGGTCCATATTAGTTAAAGGGTTTAGGAGTATAAAAGAACATACAGACATATAGACATTCTATTTTATATATACAGGGTTTTTCTATAAAGTCTGTCCCCACCCCTATATTTCGGAAACGGTTCAAAATTATAAAAAACCGCGAAATACATGTTCGATCATTTCGAGGGGATACTCTTTTAAGGAAGCTGGGGGGTTGTCCCCCCAAGGGGGTACCCCAGGAGAAACCTCAACTTAAAAATTTCAAATGGAATTATAGGGGTAAGAACAGACTTTATAGAAACTCTGTATAGATTTGTCTATGGTTATCGTTGGGCTTATACATTTCTCTTCTTGGTTACCAAAAGAAATAATATGTGTAGGTTTGGCATTATTTTGTAATTTACAGTAAGAAACCTTTCCTTCTCAGTGTACATTTAGTAATATGCTGAATATTTTGGCTATATTGGCGTATAGCTTTGGTATGATACCCAAGGCCAAAGTGTTCACCGCGAACCGAGTTAGTATTCGCACGGCGACACTCGAGCAAATAGATAGCGAGCTGCGGCATTACTTATTGAAACGCGACTAATTAACTTTGCAAAGCGTCAAATACAATAATTTATTGCAAACAATTTTAATTACCAACATCCCGCGCAATTAATTATGTATCCCGCGATTAACAGTTGTAAGTACATCTTTCTATTTATTGAAGCAAATCCTTCGCGCAATTTATTCATTTCACAAAATCGAAGCGACGTAGGATGAAGCGGAGATGGAAATTACAAATTATTGCCGTGTGAAATTTCATTTGTCGTGCTAATTTGCGACATTCGGACAGTCGTGCTAATTCGCGACAATTGAGCGAATCATATAGAGTCTCTTTTTATTTCGCATTCGCGTTTTGATGGAATTTGCAAATAGCAAATCTTTTAATGCATTGCGTGCAATAATCATGAATGCCGTGCAAAGCGCTATACGATTATTTTATTCTGGTGATACGCGCTACTATAATCATAATTAACCGTGTTTTCAGGAGCGCTGGTGTTGTATGAGTGCAACGCGCGAACGAATCTGAAGGAACGAGAAGGAGAAGGTTCAGGAGGAGGCTTGAGAGTACTCAACTTTACCGCTGCGCATAGTATCGATGAGATATATTATTTTTTTTACTTTATTAACACTTTCGCAGCCGGTAATTTTTTCATTTTTCTAAAACGAGAAAAGCCGAATATAATGAACTTAAATCTACAACTATAAAATTTGTTTTAAAATATCGTGTTTGTAACTACTTGTTGTTTGAAATTGAAGACAATTTATTTAACAATGAAAATATAAATGCACGACTCGTTTTTGCAAAGCAATAATATAATAAAAAGAAAGAAAAAGGGCCAAGACGAGCAAACGGAAGGATGGTAGTTGTAAATATATATATAATTTATTACTAAATCATTGGGACAGTTTCGACTCTCTCACAGAGTCTTCTTCAGCCAATTAAATTAATAGATAACAAATAAAAATAAAAATAAAAATTAAATTAAATTAAATTACTAAACCTTCATCTAACATTCAAAAATCAAATATAGTTTTAAATCGGTAGAAAGTATGTTTGATTCAATGGTGGATAAAACTGACAGTAAACCGAAAAGTCAAAAGAATCATGTCCAAGCAATGTGCACATCATTATAAATAGTTATGTCAAGCGTAGAATAAAAAAATAGTAAAATAACTTAAATAATTATTGAATGGTCTTGTGATTAAAAATGTAGTCCGTCTCTTTAGCTTGTGAGATGGTTTTATCTGGGACAACCAATCGTTTAGAATTTTAATCTAACTCCTATATCCGAAACTTTTTTTTTATTAAGTCCAAAATGTCCGCTCAAACTGTTTAAACTTGGTTAAAATATTATATAGTGAAAAAATGATGTATACATCTCTCGGCAGTGTTCGATCGCTTATGTTGTTATTATTATCGCAGACTGGTCAAAATTTATTTATTACAAATCCAAACACAGAGAAGATGTCAAATTATGAACATGGAGAATGTTAAAATTAAAAAAACTTTTAAAATTTATTACATGTATTTTTGAAAAAAATAACTCATTAAATAACTTATTAAAATAACTTAGTTTAATTAATCTGAGCTTAAAATATAAAAAGATGTATTACATTGGAGGCAATGCCAACCATCTATAGATTTTAAAAAGACGTACAGCGGCTGCGACTATGTTAATAGATCCATGTGGAAATTATATCAGATACAATACAGGGTTGGGAAAGTTACTTTTGAAAAATAACTTGTTACCGTTACTCGTTACTCATTGAAAAAAGTATAAACTCATTACCTACTGGAAAAAGTTACCATAACTTGTTACCATAATCGTTATTCAAAAAGTAATGAGTCGTTACAATTTTCGTTACTTTTTCACCAAATTTTGATGACTTTTCTTTTAGAGTAACACCCGATTGCCTATGTCGCTAATTAACCAGATCAAAATCTATGAGTGGATATAATTAATAGCAATATTGTCAATATTGTTATCATTAATAACAAACATAACGCTTTCCTTTTTTAAAACTCGCTTGTGTTTGTTCCATACATATACGTGTGCAAAGTAACGATAAAAGTAACGATCGTTACTGTTAAAAAAATCAACTCCGTTATCGTCACCGTTACAAGTAACGCGTTATTTCAAAATCCTAAATATATAATACATATATAAATGTATATATAAAATGAAATGTATAAGAATATAGGTAAATATCACATCTCATTGAGATCTATTACTGTAAAATGGATAAACTAAAATTAATACAAATTTTTAATCTTGGAATTTTAATTTCCCACAGCCTGTTCATCCTTATCTATTTATAATTTGATTTTATATTACTTGAAACAAAGACGAGAGGTATCGACTAAGATTTAGTAATCATATCATTACGCACGTAACATTACGGTGTGTGTATGTTTGCGAATGTATTGTAATGTTTGTGAAACTATTATATGATGTTCGCGAGATTCGAACGCCTATCGAACTCTTAGGAGCATCGGCGCTAATTATATTTATTCGCAATTACTTTGAATTCTCTAAAGATTAGGCAAATCGTTTGATTTCCTTTGTTTCGTCGTTTGGAAGGAACAACAGCGATCATAAATACATTATAAAGCAAAATGACGACCTAATAACATTAGCTTGCGAGAGTTCGGCGTGTCACCAAAACAGATGAATATTATCGTGACCGTCAAACGCGTTTAACTCGAACATTGTTAGTTCTCGAATATTCGACAAGCGAGATAATAAAAGATCGACACCTTACGCTCAGGCGCCAGTCGTCAGTAAGTCCGCGATTCCTTTGCGCGCTACTAGTTTCAATCGCGCCTCGAGAAGTTTATTCTTCGTATGCGCTGCATAAAGTCGCATAAAGTGTGTATAGTCGTTTTAAACGTTAACATCTGATTACAAATAAACTGTGTTATTTTGTTAATTTAACAATTTGGTGATTTCGTTTCCTGCGCCCGAAAATTCCGCTCCTGCATTCACACGCTCGCGAATATATAATCTAAATTTTTCCTTAACCGTTTTGTCACTGCATGTGTAAATAATTTATTTTTGCCTTCGTGCTATTGCTGTAATATTCAAGATTACATTTCAAGCAAGTAAATAAAATCTACAGAATTTCGAGGGATTTGCGGTAATTCGAGTCTCACAAATTGAAATTCGGAATATACTGGGGTGGAAACGTGGGACATTCAGCCACATACAGGCTACGCCGGATCGAAATATTAATATGATTAGTTTTCGTCTCCCTTCTGAAGACCGAAAAATGATCAGCATCAACTGCGTGTCATTTAAACTAAAATCGTCCTAGTTCTTTTAATCAAAAAGTGACAAAATAGATCAACAGTTGGATTAAAAAAATACTTGTATATAATTCTACCGAAACGCGGCGTTGATATTTCAGATGTCGTTATAAATAAATTGCGTGCAATCGCGTGTACTATCGTTGTGGCTTTCAAGGATCGTCTGAAAACGCGGGTCGTCGAACTCTTTCCTATAGCGGAGGCCGAAGTACAAGGAGCGACGCGAGGCGAAAGGATTCATCCCTACCATCCGCGGACCCACGGATCTGTGCCACGGAGGGGTTGAAAAAAAATGGGTTGGGTGATGGTGGGTGAGTCACTACTATCGGTTGGGGTGATAGCGCCTGGGGTGGGTGCAGACTTTTTATCTACAGGGATTTGCAGAGCGAGAGCCTAGGTCCGGTTGCACCCTCGTGTCTAACCCTAGCCGGCAATGCGAAGATCGACCCACAAAGAAAGAGAGAGAGAGAGAGAGAACAACGGAAATTATTCATGATATGCGAGCAACTTTTGTGCGCTTACATACGCGAGATCGGTTCGATGAATTAGAGAAGGGTCAAAATTTGCTCCGAAAATAACTGCGCACCTCGTGTACACGATCATCCCGAGTGCCAGGTCTACCGACGCGAAATTCCTCAGTTGCTCGGTTCTCACGGTAATTCATTTCATTTTAACCCTGTCGACACTCGACGGAACCGGGACGCGAGGTGATGGTGATCGCGCCACGATACGCCACGCTGCCGACGCGTTAAGGTCGGACGATAAAGTTGATATGATGAAGGATAGAAAGAAGCGCCTACTGTGCTAGCTCGACATTTTTTTCCATGAGAACATGCCAAGTTACATCGCGGCTAATTTTAAGAGCGCGGTCGAAATTAAGGCGGGTTTAAGGCGAGTGCGAGGAAAGAAAATTATCCCGCCGGAAGTGGTGGTCGTTGAAGGCGCTTTCCACGGTGGAGCCGCCGCCGGCGAAATTATCAAAACGAGAATCCCGCCGGTAATCGCGAGAGGGTCGTGAATAAAGAGGATCAGAAGAATAGCCTCGGTAAGGCCTGGCCGTAGCCACGGGAGCTGACCCAGCAACCGCCGAGGCTATTCTTTTCCGCGAGAGGCGACGGCGGCGGCGGCGGCGGAGGCTCTTTCTCGTCGGGCCAATTGCCAGAAGGAATAAAATTTGGATGAGTAACGAGCCGTCGGTGGGGCGGCGATGCCGTTTAACATTTCGTAATCAGAGCGCACGTCGTCGGTCGAGGGAGGGAGGGGCAGAGAGGCAGGACGGACCCGCTCCCTGTACTTCTTTCCTCGGGACACTCCGTTCTCATAAAGAAAAAAAGAAGGAGGAAAAAAGCGAGAAAAAAGCGCGCCCCTCTCCCCCTACGGTATTTTTCATTCGCCACCCTACGCCCCGGCCCAGGGCCGTTACCGTCGACGGCGAAGCCCCGCGCGCGCGTTCGCCTCGCGAAGTAATTTCGCTTAAAAACGTAATTAGTGTGCGTCGAGATGGGGTTGAGGGAAAAAAATCGTTAGGGGTAGCCAAGTTTTTTTTTCATGGTCCGGGGCGCGGGCCGGGGTGGCGGCGCGATGCGCGAGGGTGCCCTACGGTGTGGAGCAGGATTGCCTGCTCGCTTGGGGTCCCACCCTCGGCCCCTCGCTCCACTTTGCTGGCGTGGATCTCTCCTTTTTTCCTTCTCTCTTTCATTCTCTCTCTCTCTCTCTCTTTCTCTCTCTCTTTCTCTCTCTCTCTTTCTCCTGATCAAATCTTCGGGGTGGACTTCTCGAGTGGAGCGCCGCGCGGAGTAACTCGGCCGTGGGCCGTATCGAGCCGCGTCTTTGCCGTGCCGTAAGGAAGTTGAAAGGATAAAGGATAAGGGGGCGGAGGAGACGGCCGAGCCGAAGTCGGAGAGTATAGATTGATAGTCGAGGAAGAAAAAGGAAAGCGGAGAAGGCAAGGTCGACGGATTCTTCAATTTGAAATGACTATCGTTACTCCGCTTCGAATTTCCGATGCTACGATATTCTGTTCTTTGCGTTTAGAGAAACGTGAGGTAATTTGTTTAGGATACACTAAAATATCGTACGCACTAAGGTTCGGCTTTAGTAAATAGACACGTGTGATACTAGAGGAGCATATTTCATCCTGGCACGGCAAGTTGTGTTCAAACTCTGCCAAAGAAAGCTGATATGGAATTGAACCCAATCAAAACTCGATAGTTATCGATTATTCATTTTTATAATCTCAAAAATCAAGACTCGACAATTAATCACCAGCAAAACAAGATCTGAAATATCGCTTATATTTATATTTAACCCTTTAAGGTTCAAGGTACATAATTATGTACATTCACTTTGAGCTCTTCTTAAATGTTTTGTATTGATAAAATAGTGTTTCGGTCGGTATAATACTTTTGATTCATATATGAAGCTATTCCTATATGAAGCTAAATTATTCTGTCTCAATTCGTAAAACAATGGTTCCCGTTAAACAAAACTATTGTGATCGTTTGCAGAGCAAACTCGTTGACGCTTAATTATGTGTAGCTATAATATTCAATGTAATTATTCACGAAAACAGATAAATAACTGGTAATTTTTTATTTTCTTATCTATGTCATCTTAATCGTCAGTACCCACACTTCAAAAAAGTCCCTATCTACACCTACTCGGGTATTCCTAAAGCGGTGTCTACAATGAGATTTTAAGTCGTAAGACTTAACATATCGACCAATCACAGCTGAGCATTCTAAAAATAAGACCGCAATTTTGATTGTGATTGGTCGATATGTTAAATCTTATGACTTAAAATCTCATTGTAGACACCGCTTAACCCGGCGTTTTCTTTTGCTTGTATCTCGGATTTGTAATGCATCGATTTTGATTGATTTTTTTTAAATTGATAGCTTAAAGACTGAGAAAAAAGAATATTCGGATGAGAAAGTTGAAAAAGTTGTAGCACAAAAGATATTTTGCAATAAGTAAAAAGGGATCGGAAAAAATGCCACAACTTTGAACATCGGCCCGGGTTACGCTAACCCAGTGTGGGTTACTGAGAGTTAAAGTACAAGATTATACTGAGAAACAGAATGGTTGCAATTACCATAATTTATAGTTCTTTTCAGCGCTAACTATATTTTCATAATTGTTTTAACCATGACTGGCAAAACATGATTGGCAAAACTATGCAAATAAAGTTATTATTACTAACAGTATAAAAAAGGACCTCCTAACCATCATTATTTTACTGTGCAATTATAGTCATAAATACTAAACACTTTTTTCTCAGTGTAGCTTTTCATGTATATTATCATGATTATACGAAGTATGCAATTCGTCAGCTGGGGCACATGTATAAACATGAATTATGTACATTCAGAAAATCGTATTTCTTGACGATCAATTTTATTCAACTCACAATTCTTCATCAGAGGTATCTTTTACACTGAGAGAAAAAAATAGTTGGAATAACAATAATCTCACTATATTTTATAGTGAGTTTTGGCCTCAAACATATTTTTATAGTTTATTTAAACATGCAAAAAATAGCAGAGTGAACAGAAATTTATAGTCATCATATTTGGTTTGTTATTATTACCATGTGTATAGTAAAGCATGCTAAGAATATAGTTACCTGTATCAATACTTGTCAAATATTCCAATTGTATTGACTAT
>NJRP01000252.1:255087-270656 GCA_003063835.1 Aphaenogaster floridana
GCTCACTGAGCGCTCACTGAGCGGTTGTGCATCTGGATGCACCCACTGAATCGCCTAGACCCGATAATTGCCGAGTGCAGGCAATCGCTTAGATTTCGCACTGAAGACATTCCTCTTCATCGCGACAGAGATATTCATCGTAACGTTCCCGCGAACGATCAATTTCTTATATCACGTCGAATATGAAGGGGCACGAGGAGCCCGGCGATTTGAGAAGGCATCGCGAATAATTCGCGAAGGAAACACGCCATCGCCGTCGGCGGGCCTGCCATTTTGTCTCGGGTGCAGCAATTACCGAGGTTGCATTGCGACGCTCGTCCGCAACGCGCATGTCCTCGAGGGTAAAAGGGTTAAAAGGCTTCCCCTCCTCTATGCGAGGAGGGCAGGTCTTCGTGTGGCTCAGAGACGCGCGTACGTCCATTTCCCGTGTATGCGGCATCGGCGGCATCGGCAAGCACGCCGCGGCCTAAAGCGCGTTACGCGGATTTCCGACCGCGCCGGCACCGCGTATCTTTCATTAAGCCCCTCTCTCGTCATCCCCCGACTAGCTCACCCCGCGCGACGCGCTACCACCCGACACGCGCACCCCTCAGGCGCGTAACCCTTTTTTTTTTACTTCTCGACCGCCGTCGACGGCGATGAAAAAAGCGATCGGGGTGGCGAAGTACGGGGGTCGGTCGCGTGCGTTTTCCGCGTGCCGCAGCGAGACGTAGCGCAGCTAGCTCGTGGCAAGCGGCAAGAAAAAGTTTTCACGGTGAGCCGAAACAATGACGGCGGGCGCAGCTGGTTAAACGCGAAAGGGTTGCCGATTAGCATAAAAGGGCACGATTACACGGACGCGGGGCGGAATCGGATCATGCTAGGCTGGGCTGGCATGGCGGGCGGGGGGGCAAAACGATAGGCGTTTTTGCTCGCTGAAATTACGTGTACGCGGCGGTGAGTGGCTTGCTCCTGCACAATGCGTCACGCGAATAAAAATGAGACGATGCCTCTTAGCAGAGGGTAGAAACGAGGGCATTTGTTTTGCAGTAAGAGCATAAAGCGAAAGCGTAATCTCACGTCTGCTTGTGTGAATAATTGTTTGCTTTTATTGCGAAGCGATTGCTTGATATCTCGAGATACTACTCGCTGGAGAACGGCGGCGCTACTGGGTTACAATATGCAGCTCTCTCGTACTTTCTGTCACTCCTATATCTTTTTCTACGCGTTATATGTTTTTCTACAAGTTATATATGTTTTTCTACGTATTTTCTAAAAAAAACTTCTTTCTTTTTGTTTTCTTACAAGTTTGCGAAAGCAGATGCTTCGAATATCTTTATATATTTATCTTTTGCGAAGCGTTTACTACGATCGTATATATTAGCGTTATTTAGTAACACGTTCTCTCTCTCTTTTCTTATTAGCGTTAGTTAGTAACATGTTTTTTTTTTATTAATAACTACACATATTTTAAATAAATAACAAAATTACGCACTGTTACGTGACACAAGTCGTAAGATAATTGTTGAGTGATTTATCGATAATCGATAGACTTGTTGGCACGCGCTACGATGGCTGGAATTATGTACCGGAAAAATGCTGAGAATCTCTTCACTATGTTGGAAGATAAATCAAATAGGAGGATACGAGTGTACAGCCGAATGTGCGTGCGGAGTTGATCGAAAATAGTGAAGAGGGTAACCGAAAAATTGTCGATGGAGTTATAAAAGTGGGTTCTGTGGCCTTTTGCCGCCTCTCCCTTATGCCCCCTTATGTCACAGGCCGCAAAAAAATTAGACGCGGGGTCGCCAGCCCCGAAACGCGAACAACAATGCATTATTTATATGTCGTTCGGATGGCGCTGCGTCGGCACGCGCGTGTCTTATTTTTAGGACGGTTTAATGATTAATGGTTTAATTAATTATCATAGTTCATATTATTTTACATTAAAGTAAAATTACCGTAAGAAAAGCTTAAAGATGTATCACCCGTATAGCTCCTGCAAAAAATGAACTAAAATTAGAAATGTGTTATTATATATATTTATATTTTTCGTATAAAAATAAATAAATTATATATATATATAACAGTTGTGTGGATAACATCATATTTGTATTTAACAACATATTTTTATAGTTTATTCATTTTATTTGCTATTATTTTTTATTGTTACAATACTTCAATTTAAAAAATAATTACAGAGAAACCTTAATTTTTTATATAAGTGTTCAAATATTCAAAATGATTTATACAAAGGTTCATTGCAATGCAGAGATTAATTATTCTGTAAATAAACGAATAAATAAACTTTGTTTATTTACAAAACAACTAATCTCTCGCAATAAAACTTTGTGAAAATCACAATGAAACTTTGTGAAAATCATTTTGAATACTTAAAGTACTTATACAAAGAATTGAAATTTTTTTTATCATTATTTTTTTAATTAAAATATTGTAACAATAAAAAATAATAACAAATAAAGTAAGTAAATTATAAAAATGTGTTGTTAGTAGCAATAAAAAATAATAACAAATAAAGTAAGTAAATTAAAAAATGTGTTGTTAGTAACAATAAAAAATAATAACAAATAAAGTAAGTAAACTATAAAAATGTGTTGTTAAATAAGAACTATTCATATAACTGTTTCATATCTATATAATTAATTCATTTTTATACGGAAAGTATGAAAATTAACATATTTCCAATTTCAATTATCTTTTTGCAGAGACTATACGCGAGTGATACTTTCTTAAAAGAGTTCAAGTGTGAAATTTTAAAAATTACACAAGAAACTACCTGCTGTATCTTCGAATATCCTATAATTTCTCCGTTCTTCGGCGCTTAACATTTGTTCTCTTAAAATATATAAGTTACAATTTTTAGATGAGATTTATTATCAATCTTGTATCCCATATGGATCCTTTATAAACTTTACATGAGATTATTATCAATCTTGTATCCCATATGGATCCTTTATGAACTTTATATGAGAATATAACAGAACCGAGAACAACAATAGCGAAACGTCCACAGAAACAACTGTCGCGAGAAAATCGCGGAGACCGAACCAACGACTATCGTTAGAATGACATTTTACAGGGTGCTATTCTAATTTTTGGAAACCGTTGCTCCATTCACCCTCCGACACATGAAACGCGTCATCGATTTCGTTTGCACGTTCGACTTTCTCACTCTTTTTTTTGTCTTCATTTTCGCGGCATTATTCGATCGAAAAGAGAAGAAAAAACGCGATGATTGTCGTGAAATGAGAAGGAACCTTACGCGGCATAAGAGAAGAGGAAGAAAGGAACGTGGGCTTTGCCGGTGTTCATTCTTGCAAATGTCGCGGTAACTGGAGAAAGAAACGTGCTCGTTAAATTATAACAGCCATCAAGTTCCGCTTCCGGATAAAAGCGATGTAACAGAATGTGGAAGAAGGAGGGAATGTGGACGAGAGGTTTAGGGGGTGAAAAGAGAAGGAAGGAGAGAGAGAGAGAGAGAGAGAGAAAGAGGGTGGCTCTATATGCATACGAGAACATTCAGGTGTCAATCAAGGCTCGGGATCTTTGGACTCTGGGGTGTCGTGCTCGGGACACACATACGATTTTTCCGCTAAAAATTTACGTATTCATTCACGCGAGGACCGCTCGCGCGAATACAGAGCGTTTGGTAGGGCAGATTAGAAGAGCGGGAAGAGAGTTCTGTTTGCTTTTTCACCACTCTTGACTTCATATTCGAGAGCATATTTTTTGCGCCAACCGTCACGCATTGTTAACGTCAAATCACTTTTTTTCCATCTCTTTTTTTGTATACGTTGCGCTGCCAATAACGGCGGAAAGGAGGAAATGATGCCTGTGTCGCGACGCAGGAAAGTTCCGCGATCTCAAGCGAGAGCACACACGAATCCGCGATTATATTTCACGATCTGGCGAGTGTTCGTTAAGAAGTTCTTGGCAAGTTATTTTTCACTCATATTCTATAAACTATTCTTAGGGCATATTATGAATATTTTATTTTGTACGATAAAGTATATATATATATTTTATATGTGTAAATGAGTTATACATACATAAGGCAGCTCTCTAGCTCGCAGAATTCTAAAAAAAAATCTTTTAGCGCTTTATTTTTAAATTATTAATCGATATATTCACTTCTTAGAAAGGACTTTAAACCAAAACTATACCAAGTGTACTCTTTTATACGAAATGTTTCTTATATATTTAAAAAAATAAAAATTTTGTGTGTGGAGGAGAGGGGCGAATACTTTTAACTAATACTTTTTCTAAATTAATTTAACTATTAAAAAATAATAATAATTAAAGCTGCCCGTAAGAGGTTTCCTCTCTCTTTAAATTTAAACTTATCAACATATTAAATAAATCAGTTTTAAATAAGATAACAATGTAAAAGAAAAGATAGGTAGAGGCAGTAGCGAATCCTGACATCGATAATGGGAGGGGGGGGTTTCGACAAAATTATTGCGCACATATGCGCTTTATGGAACGCAGCCTATATGATTAATAATAGGGATAGGAGGCGACTAACTGCATTTCATTATCTAAATTTTTTAAACGGATGTAGCAAAATTGATTTCTTTTAATTTGGAAGGGGGGGGGTTAACTCCAACCCCCCCTCCCCAGGATCCGCCACTGGGTAGAGGCATTTAATAAAATTCTCAGATTTTTGATAAACTGCGTATGATTTATTGTGGCTCGCAGCGATATATGTTGTTCCGCATCGCATACGCTCTCGCACACAACAACAAATGATAACACGTAACGAATGTTCTCTGTGATATAAAATTATCGCAATTAATTCCCTCGTAGATCTGAGAGATGTATGAATCGATGAAGCGCTGGACGGTTGACACCGGCAGAATCACCGATGGATTAGATATTTCTGCATTCCTCGCGATCGGCGTTGGCCGGCCAGTCGCAAATCATCTTGGAGACGTTGAAGATTAAACCGGCCGCACATGATGTCTTGATCGGTTTGCCGTGGTTGCAGACGTAATACTATAAAAGAGTATGCATTATTATGTAAGAGATGCGCGCATCTGCAAAATTGATTAAAACAGACTTAAAAACGCACAGTTTAGAATGTTGCATCAAAAGAAGCTATTTTGAAGAGAAATACTCTGTCAAAAAATATCTATATGATAACTTAATTATATGATATCGTAGATTTAAATTTCTGTACTCAAAAATCGAAAATCCGCAAACTTGTGATACACGAATAATCACTAGAAATGTGAATTGATTTATTAACGAACGTACCGTTGAACAATCTTTGCTGGGAATGATAGTTTTGCCGTTGCAGTCGACGTCCTTCTCATCAACTGGCTTCGACGTAGTCTGCGTAGGACGAGGTACCTCAGTAGTTCCCTCGGGATTCGTCGTGGGTTTGGGTTTCGGTTTTTCACCTGTCGAAGGTGTGGTACTGGGTGGCCTGTCCCACTCGGGCTGAAAATAAATCGCGATTATTATATCCAATTTTCGTAGCACATTTCTGTAATAGCAAGACGTTCTTTCGATATGCACTATTTGAACATATAGGATGACTTTGGCCAAATTCTGATTAATATAATTGGCGATTATCTTATCAACTAATATCTGTAATGCTTTTTTAACGTAAAATTATTGACTTTGTTGTTTGATAAAAAGATTAAAGATTAGAGACGATAAATTATATAATTAAAATAATATTGCTGTAAACAATTCTGCCGGTTAATTTAATCGCCGTTTAAACTTTAATCAGAGTCTCCCTTGATATTAGTTGACTAACGCCTTACCCTGGGAGTTGTCTTGTAATCCGAGGGTGTTACTGTATAACCCTTCAGACCGTTGTAGATTGCGGTCATGAGAGGATTCGCAGGACCGCAGATTCCTCTGAAGTCGTCCATGTCGACGGCCCAGACCATGGCACCGAGATATTTCTTCTCCTTGAGGAAGTTCATCTTGTGGACGATACTGTCAGCGTCCTCGTAGCCAACCCATTGGGGAGATTTCCCTCCTACCGACCCCAAGACTTGTTAATAATTCAAACTATTGCGAACTAATCTTATCTAGATTAAAAATCAGTTAGCCTATATAAGCAAATAACAAAGTATATTTTATCTCTTTTTACGAAGAAAACAAATGCAAAAATAGAATTTTAATGTAGGATAAGTGCATCAGTGTGTAAATAAGTTAAAAGCGAATGAGTATTAAATCCATATATATATATATATATATATATATATAATATATATTTACTTCTATAATATTATATACAATAATTATGCACGTCTTTTTAAATAAAAACAAAACATTTAACTTCGAATTCTATTTGATTCAAATCATAATTAATACTTCTAAAAGATAAAAATGCGATAAAAATAATATTTCCATTTAATAAAGAAATTAAATTATCAAACAATATTTTCTAGGCGGTCACATTCACTGGTGCATTCACCCTGTAATATTTATAAATTGATTTTTCACGTTTTATTTACCGGATTTCCGAGAACGTAATTCCGCGAGGTCATATCGTAAGAAATTTTTATTCTCGCAACGTCTACGAAAGTTAAACTCACCCTTGTACATATAGGGTACTTTGCCTACGTCATCGTAATCCTTGGTCCATCCGTTTTGGTCTGGCTTTTGAAGTTCCATACAGATCTGCAAGAGAGATAAAAGAATTTTGATGTGATGAATGCGTTTGTTAACATCGCTCGGTTTCCACTCGTTTTAACTCTCTCCAGATCGATCACTTACCTCGTAGTAAGATAAGAATCCTTTAGCTCCGGTGTATTTGCCGGGCTCGCCACCACCCGCTTCCTTGTTGATGTAAGTGCCAGGCTTGAAGTTGTTGTTGCCCTGGCTGAGGGTAAAGGTACGTCCGTACAACGGGATTCCTACGACGAGTTTGTTGGCGGGACATCCCTTGTCCTGCCAAAGTTGTAGACCATCGTGCTGCAATAACGGCGATGATATCATATATCAATGGACCAGTACTTGCATGATGATTATAAATTCTTCGATAATCGTCGGGTTGATTCTATCTCTAGCTAATACAATAATGATCGAATACTTCGAATATAACTTTCATCAACGTAAATCGATTATTGTACGATTGTTCTATAAGGATATATCCGCGACTGCTGTTTCATTGGAAAAAAATATATAAGAAGCATACCACGTTCAGTTTCTCGTAGGCGTACTGATCGTGAGGCCTCCTGTAGAGCGGGCTGTGGACATCAGCGAATCCACCCCAATTGCCACGGAGATCATAAGACATTACGTGGATGGCATCGAGGAGCCTGCAATTATTAAAATAACAATTAAGAAAGTTATTAAGCCCTTTGTATATGAATATTTGCTATGTTATATATTATACATATTTTATTTGTGCATGAATATTAATTTACATTAATTAAATTAATTTAATTTACATGATCTTAATTTACAGCGAAGAGGAACTCAACTCACTCGCATAATTCTGGTACGTGGTATCCTTCGTTGAGACGGAACGTGGCCATCGGCACCGCCATCGTGATTTCCCAGCCTTTGCCAGCCTTGTCGAACGCGGTTCTCAGCTCTTCAACGAAGTAGAAGAAGTTGTTCTTGTCGCTGAAGGTGCCACCTCTGTCGGTAGCAGCCGGATACTCCCAATCAAGATCGAAGCCGTCGAAGTCATATTTGTTCATAAATTCTGCCCGTGAGATCAGAGATTTTATTAAATCCCTTCATATTCAATTCGCGCGATTTACACACGGAAAGAACGGTTTTGCTGAAGTATTTAAAAATTTAACCAAATACAAATCTGAAAATAATTATGTTGAACCATCAAAATAATTATATAGGATTCAAAAGCATAATGATAATGCTGCAAAAAGTTTTGACATTCTAGCAACCAGCTTGAGCGTCTTACATAATTATTTCGATAGTTCAACATAATTATTTTCAGATTTGTATTTGGTTAAATTTTTAAATATATACTTCAGCAAAACCGTTCTTTCCGTGCACTTCCTAGAGAGATATGAGAAAAGTCGTCTTCAACTTTGCTCTTAATTATATTTAAATACAGTCGTTGTGCCTAAATAGGGACAGGCATCCTAATTCGGGACAATTCTGTTCACCCAAATAATTGGGTGTCTCAAACTTTTCACTTTCTGCAACCACGGGCGTTTGGATAAAAAATTCGTTTTTAATTTTTTAATGGAAAACGGGGTTATTAGAGCGCTTAATGCAGAAATCAGAATTAATTTACATCAAACGGTCGCAAAATTTTACGCGTTAGAACAAAATTGTCCCGAATTAGGATGCCTGTCCCTATTTAGGCACAACGACTGTACATAGACATAGATAAATCTTTCCGCGGTTTCCATGCATCGATGTTTACTATTTTTTTTTAAATGATTCAGTGGAACATTGATTATTGGTTTAGTCCCTCTGAATGCCTCCAACCGCCTATTAGGCGGCTTTGGTTATTTGGCGCTGTTTACTGTCTATAATTCTATAATTATAGGTTCTTAAATGTTACGATAAAAGAGTAAATCTCTTTTTCCTTAATCCCGTGAATGAAGCGTCATGTTCGAACTACGCTCACCGACGACGCTGCTGATCAGCGAGTCACGTCTGGCTTTCACGCCGACCATTGCGCTGTATTTTCTACCACCCTCGCCCCAGCCACCAATCGCGACCTGGGTCTTCAGATGCGGATGCTTCTGCTTCAGAGCGACGAACTGGCTGAAGCCGCCTTTCTGGACGTCGAGCTCCTCGTCGAGGATGAGTACCCCCCAGGTAACGTTGCTCACGCCGATGAAGGAGTAAATGACGTGCGTGCACATATCAGCGGGAATGTCGTCGATGCCGTAGCTGCCTACATCCGGACGGTAGATAGCCCAGTTGCTGAAGTAACAGACCAACCTTGGAGCCTCTGAAATGTACATATATCGTTTAACGCGTCGCGTAAATTATTATTAATTGTTATTAAATTGCCTAGAATGTAAAGATTTTTAATTTATCAATGCCTTTTCTATCAACTTTACCTTTTCAAAACTATACAAAAGAATTATTTAAAAAAGGCAAGGAAATAACAATGCAGTATGAAAAATTGTAAGGCTGTAAAAATATTTAGCCTGCGTTTTAACGCGAATTGACTTTTCATATATTAATTTTATCTTATTGTCAAAAGTAAAACGCACCAGCTGCTCCGTACGCCAGGAGCGCCAGGAACAGGGGCAAGGAAAACAGCAGCTTTCCCATCGTCATCTTGGAATCTGCAATGAAAAAGAAACAAAGAGAGAGAATTTAGTAAAATAATATTAAATATAAATAATTACAAAGATAACAAATAGTTAGCTATAATAACGAGTTAAACTTGTCGCGTGGATGTTTTAAATTGCATTTCTGATTCTTTCTCATTTCTTTGACTTTTTTTTCGTATACAGCTTTCGGCGAATATGATGTTACCTTAATATGCGTAGGTATATATACACACACAGAGCCGATCTCTTTATTATAATAAAACGTAAGCAAGCTGTATATTTCTATTCTAAATCGCCGCGTGTTCCGGACCCCGTGCGATTTGCTCGGCACTCGACGCGCTTCTGCATCGCGGCCGGTTGGCCGAGCGCTTCGCGGAAACTTCTTGGAGCGTAAAGAGATCGATTTATTTTCCAAGTGCCCAAGAGGGGAATGATCTATGAACGACCGGTTCTCCGATGAACGTTGACATCTCCGCGCTGCTGTGTGTACCGCGATAATGACGCCCGGCTCGTCCGTGCATGAACGCGCGGACGAAAAAACGTATCTTCATCCGCCGGGATCGTCATCCCGCGATCTCGATCGCGAAACCAACGCGGCAGGCCTTCATCCTTATGCAAACGCGCGCGTAAAAATGAATTATTTCTTTAAAGCCCACTTTAGGGCCCAGACACAATGAAAGGAATAAAGCCCACTTTACACGATCTATAATTTGCGACAGAAATCGAGACAGAATTCTATTTATAATTTTATGCATCGTATAATACAGAAAACATGTGAACAATCAAAATTATAACTGCAATGCTCTGTTTTAAATAGAAAAGACGCATCAAATATGCGCAGTATATAAATATCCGTGATTGGTCAATGGTATCTGGTGTAATGAAGATTTCTAAGGCCCGGTTTTTCATTATCTGGTTAACTTGTGGTTTAGGATTTTGACCAATCGCATTTGAATAAGTGGCCGAATTGTCAAATGCGATTGGTCGAAATCCTAAACCACAAGTTACCCAGATAATGAAAAGCCTGGCCTAAGCGTTGTAAATAGTCGTGTCCAATCGGTTAGACAAACAGACCTCCATATACAGGGTGTTCTAAAAAAGTACGGCCAAAATTTAGGGAGATATTTCTCACACCTAAAGGATGAAAAAATGTTATAACATGGGTGCGGAAACGCTTTTTTTCAGGAGTTAGAACTTCTTTTCTGAACTTCTTTTCTTTTACTTGTGGGGAGACCAGTGCGTGATATTCAGGATCTTCGTGACCGTATCACTGCAGGCTGCGAGACTATCCGCTACACGCCTGGCGTATTTGAACGTGTCCGTGAATCGATGCGTCGACGTGTCAATGCTTCTTGTATTCGGACGAATGGGTCAACATTTGTTGTAACCATACTCAAGATCACATTAAAAACAAATGTAAATAAACCTACTGATTAAACGATTGTCGTCCACAATGATTAATCCTAAATTGTTTCTTGTGTAAGTAATACAGTCAACAGTAATTTCAACATAACTCCTGAAAAAAGCGTTTCCGCACCCATGTTCATATAACATTTTTTTATCCTTAGGTGTGAGGAATATCTCCCTAAATTTTGGCCGTATCTTTTTAGAACACCCTGTATAAATGACATAAACTACAAAAAAGCTGATGCTGTTATGATTAAAGAATTCTTCATAATATACTTTTATTGTATTTATATGTATTTCTTAATAACTATGCCATATTTCTTAATAATCTATCCACGTCAATAAAAGAAACAATTGAATATTCTATACATAATTATAAATCAAATTATGGTTCGTGTAATACAAGAATTTTTTCTCATGTATAATTATACACGGAAAGAACGGTTTTGCTGAAGTATCTAAAAATTTAGTCAGATACAGATCAGAAAATAATTATGTTGGACCATCCAAAATAATTATGTAGGACGCTCAAGCTGTTTGCTGGAATGTCAAAACTTTTGCAGCATTGTCATTATGCTTGAGCGTCCTACATAATTATTTTGGAAGGTCCAACATAATTATTTTCTGATCTGTGTATCTGGCTAAATCTTTAGATACTTCAGCAAAACTGTTCTTTCCGTGTATTTATAATTTGATACATAAACTTATAAATAGAATTCTGTCTTGAATTATAGATCGTGTAAAGTAGGCTTTAAATTAATGAAAGAATTAACTCTTATCTGGGCAATCTATACTTATAACGCAAACGGGCAAGCAAAAAAATTTCTTTTTAAATATTCAAAGAATATTAATTTTTAGAACCTCATTTTTTATAAAAATAATACTAAAATAGACAGAGTCGTCAAATTTCACAAATGTTAAACTATAGATTTTAGCGAACCTTATTTGCCCGGATAAGGGTTAAGAATTATATAACGAGAGAAGAAAATTATTACCCTAATAACTGATCGATGAATGTCAATTAACCGAAAGCTTGGAATTTAGCGAATATTTTTAGCGCGAATTATCTGAAAACTATCTCAGTTTATTGATTTATCCGCGATATAAGGTAATATTCGGATAAGCTCGATAGTCCGACGCTTTGTGAGAGAACGGCTGTGATTAAATTAATTTAATAGGAGAATCGATCGTACTCTTCTCTGACACGTTCTGCTATTACAAATATACATTCTCCAATCGTCTATTATAACACATTACAGTCACTGCTTTAATCGATAAATTAAATAGATAGACGTTAATGGTATCTAACTGTTAACAGCTGATTATATATTCAACAGTCTGAACAAACCCAAATCGATTCGCCTTTGAATAGGATTAAGCGAATAACGGATAACGGTTACACGGGTCCCGTATAATTGGATTATTCTATAATGTATAACTATTAATACGCGAAACTCGAATTAAGGAAGATGTGAAACCGATAGCCTGATTCCGAGAGATCGGTTGATTGCAACGTTGGCTTATTTAACTTACTCTCGCGTTGAATCGCAGTTTCCACGCTCCGTAGCCGGATTTTCAATCGGATATCGAATGGAATTGGAGTTACGAGAATACGGTTTTGAGAAAAATAGAGGAAACCACACGCGAGTCTCTTCCGGTAAATCACGGGCTGCGATATTCATTCAACCGTACGATTTAAGATGCTATTAAAGTCGAGTATTCTAAGCGAGATCGTGAATCATCACATACGAAATCACGACCGCCATCACGTGTCCGACGTTATCGCAAGATTATCGAAGGAGACGAGGAACGAAGGATTGCTCCCGACCGTCCCGACTCAAGGAGAACAGAAAGGTCAAAATAATATCAATTTGACATCATATTGACCAAATTATGTCATTTTTTGGTCTTGATTAAAATCTCGATCTCAGATGACTTAAAAATGACTTTATGTTGACTCCTTTTTTATTATGTCTTTTTGATTTTTAGATCGAGATTTCAATCATGACCAAAAATGACATAAATTAACTCCTTTTTTATTATATCTTTTTGATTTTTAGATCGAGATTTTAATCATAACCAAAAAATGACATAAATTTGGTCAATATGATGTCAAATTGACATTATTTTGACTTTTCCTTGAGAAACAGAAGGATTTCCCGGTGCAATCTTCACTCGGCATAGAGGAAACAGAATTACGGCCGCGCAATAAAGTTTTGCGGCATTATAAAATACGCCGGCGGGGAAACCCCTAGGCTTATCCCTGCGTAAAATTGCGCGATTGCCCGTGGCCACGTTTCATTCCCACGCAAGAAAGGCAACCGGAAGTCGCAGCATTCGCTCGCGCGTTTCATCAACTCGCCGAGAGTCGCCGCTTCCAAATAATTATGTAAAATGCATCGAACGGTGTGCGGGATTATTTCGAAGAGCGGCGTTCGATAGGCAGACCGCGAATACCGGTGTTACGGGTCTGTCGCGAACATGATAAGTAGAATTAACGACCGGGACCACGGTCGGGGCGAGACGAGCGACGGGGAAAACGATGTTTTGAAGTTGTAAAATTCTTCGTCGAAGTTGCTTCCCCGGCCTCTAGCTTCCCGCTCACCTCCCCTTTTCTCAGTACGGGACCGGCGCCGAATAACGATCCGAATTCGGCGTCGGGGGGCTGCGCCTCTCGGGAGAAATCAAAGACCGTCCTTCGGATTCTACGACCGCCGCGTGTCGGGATAAAGAAGCCGGGTGATGTCGCAGCGGTGGTTAAAAATAAATGAACGAACGAGAAAACGCACCATGCGAGAGCCTTCGCGTCCGCGACGCGACGGCCGCCAGGATCCTCGCCCGCGAATTAAGATGCGCGATGCGAAGTCGATTCTTGCGAGACTCCTGTTCCGCTCGTTACACTTTGAATACAAACGCCGGTCGAGTCGGCAAACGAGTTTTCCTCGGATGTACACCGTACTAATAAAATGCCTTTGTCTCGTTTAGCTATAAAACCAGAACTGGCGCTAACCGATCTCAAAGATCGCACTTGAAATCGCCCAATTCCGTTATTAGGCCGTAATCAGACTAGCGATTGCCGATTGGATTGCGATTACGATTAGCGATTGGCATAGGCGTCCGCAGGGGGGGGGCAAGAGAGAACATTTGCCCCTCTCTTGGAATCAGCAAAAAATTAAGCATTTGCTCTCTCTTTGAATAAAGAAAAGACAAAGTTGTGTTAACCTTGCCGATCTCTGTCCTAATCCACAGGATTATAATTTCAAAAGGTGTATAAATTTCAAATTATAACTATTCTAATTGTGGAAGTAATATTTTGAATCATGTCCCGCCCTGAAAAAAATCCTGCGAACGTCCTTGGCGATTGGCGATTACTTTTTAACCAATCAGAACAAAGCAATCAGTGCCTGCTTTGCTCTGATTAGTTGAAAAGTAATCGCCAATCGTAATCGCAATCCAATCGGCAATTGCTAGTGTGATTACGGCTTTAGCCACCAAGTGACTGTTCGAGTGATCGATTTTTTTATCGACACCGATAATTTAAATCACAGTGTAATCATTTGTACTACAAAATTTAATTTATCGCTTATGCAACCGCGCTTCAGAGTCGCACTGGACATCGAATTGTAACTACAGTTGTATGTTAACGAGCCGAACAAATAGATTTGTTTATAATTATATTATTTAAATTGTCAACTTCCAGTTTTTCTAAAAAAAAACCCCGTGACACAAAGCGTTCATGCGTCATTGGATCAAATACTCTAAATTGAAGAAACTAGCAAAGAAATATTCTAAGAAGTTGCATGTATGCATATATACAGCGCGCGTGTATATGTGTGTGTGTGTGTGTGTGTGATATTTTTTTTTAACTAAATTAAGTTGAAATTAATAGCTTATAAAATTAATTTAGTTACGTTAAAAGTTACATAACCAAAAAACTAACTCAGTTAAAAGTTACGTTAAGATTAAATTAACTTAAGTTAAATTAAAAGTTAATTTTGAAAAACATTTATATTAAATTAGAATGTTGTAATTTTTTAAAGTTAGATTATTCAAAACAATTATAATATGGATTATCAAATAAATTTAATATTTTATTTGTAAATTAAGTTTATATGAAATAACAAAGAAATATTGTTTTTATGTGGGAATGTATTTTTTCTTTTATAATTTTTTTCTTTCATACAGATAAATTTTTGACTTAATAAAAAAGTTAATATCTTTTAAAAATAACTAGTTGGAATTAAAAATTAACTCATTTAAAATTAATTAAGTTAAGTTAAAAATTATTAACATTTTAACTTTATTGTTAAACTTTTAACTTTTTAACTAGTTACTATCCAACCCTGGCGACACCTAATGGAGAGAGGCGACCGAAATGACAAATGCGAGGGCAAATTGTTCCTTAATGTCCGACGTGTATAAACTCGCACGAAATCGTGCATAAAAGAGTACGGCGCGCAAAATAGCGAGGGAAGGAGAAATATCTCTCTGTATCTAAATGAGAGAAGTATCTATCATAAATATAAGATTGGCACGTCAGATTGCGGGAAAATGTCGTGCAAAAATTGTCGAGTGAAAGACGCGTTTCATTTTTAAGCGGAAATGAGCGGAAGATTAATGAAAAATAACTCTCCCGGAAATGAATACGAATATTTCATCGTACGTAACGTCTCCGAACTATCGCGATTCTTTTTGCTAACCTCGTTGGCATTTTTTTTGCACAGGACTAATATCCATTTCTACCAATGTAGATTAACTTCAATCTCGGTTTAACTTACTCTTAATCTTTTCTTAATTTTTAGAACTAGAAAAAGATAAAGAGTAAATTAAACCGAGATTAAAGTTAATCTATATTGATAGAAATGGATATTAGTCCTACTTGATCATTAATATCGAGAGACATATATAAATTGCAGGGTTGAGTAAGTAAAT
>NJRP01000252.1:282216-293326 GCA_003063835.1 Aphaenogaster floridana
TTCCTGCGCTGGTTTTACGCGCTTATAAACGCTTTTTATAGTGGATTTTCAAAGCGCTTTTAAAGCGGTAATATGCTTTTAAAGCGCTAAAAAAGCGCTGAATTCCTGCACCTGCAGTAGCGCTTTCAAAACGCTTTTCAGGCGCTGTTGTGCTACATGGGAATAATACACTCGTGACAAACTGGTATCGAAAACACACCTTCTCGGGTCGGTATATTAATTATTTTTCAAACCACCCGTTAAAATACAAAATTAACACGATCATAAACCTCACAGATCATGCCATCTTACTGTCAGACAAACGGTTTCATAAGTTTAATATTAGCATAGTGGAGGATATTCTATTAAACAACTGTTTTCCTAGAAATCTAATTAAAAAATACGTGAATAGTCGCATTAAAGAATTAGAACATCGTACAGTCGATAATGCTAATATAAGCGCGACAGATGAAAATGGTGTGAAAAAACATTTCATTACCATCTCATACATTAAAGGTCTTAGTGAAGATTTATCCCGCATTCTAAGGGAATACAATTTTGATACACTATATACTGTTCCGAAAAAACTTGACGTTGTAAAAAGGGGGAAGGACAGATTGATTGACTCGAGATAGACACACGTTGTTTATCAAATTAACTGTTCAAATTGTGACGCGATTTACATAGGACAAACAAAGAGACATTTAGAGACTAGAATAAAAGAACACCAACGCAATATTAAGGGAACAGTCAGTAATTATTCAGTGATTACGAATCATCGGTTATTAAGTAAACATGAGTTTAATTGGTCTAAACCTGTGATATTGCATAAAGAAAAACAATTACGGAAGAGGGAAATTGTAGAAATGTATTTTATAAAAAGTTCTAACTACACTATTAATTTACGAAAGAACACTGAAAATGTAAATGTAATTTATGATGGTTTAATTATGAACAGTTAGTTTCGGTCTCTTTATTTATTGACAATTTTGATTTGGTTTGTCCTTTTATCCTTATTCTCATAAAACGACTTTATTCGAGTGCTAAATGTAACGCTGTGTGGACGTGCTTTGAAACACGTGCTCTACCGCCCGATGCTGCACCAGGTTGAAATGTATATATCGAAGTATTAATTGTAAGTTTATCTCTTCTCCGGTTTTTTAAATATTTTTAATTTTGTGTACCGATCGTTCATTCTGTACCTATTTAATTGCAGATTGATGTAATTTTTAATACTTGAAAAGGACCACAATCCGTATGGTCGAAACGTTGTAATAAATTGAATATATTACTTGCTGTGTCGTTGTGTCATTTTATAATTTATTTAATGTTAACCAATTAAAATTGTGATTATTAGAGAACCGGTGTTTGCTCACTACTGAATAATTGCTATCATATTTTTTTTATATCATTCTGGTGCTCCTTCAATCTTCGGGAATTCGACACAACTTAAACAAAGTTGGAATTAACGTCCTTTATAAATTCCCCCAAAAATTGGACATTATTATTAAGAAGGGCAAAGATAAACTTATTAATAAGAAAGAAACGAATCTCGTTTATAAGATCAACTGTGAAAATTGTAATGCTTCACATATAGGACAGACAAAACGCCACTTGGAGACTAGGTTAAAGGAGCACCAGAATGATATAAAAAAACGTGATAGCAATCATTTAGTAGTGAGCAAACACCGGCTCTCTAATAATCACACCATTTTAATTGGTTAACACCGGAAATTTTACATAAAGAGAGTAACACAAAAATAAAGAGAGAAATTGCCGAAATGTTCTTCATTAAAACATATAATGATACTATCAATTTAAAGAAAGATACAGAGAATCTAAATTTAATATACGATGGTGTTATTTCGTCTTCTTAACTGATTATTTATAATATGAAAAATATTATTCTTGATTTAACCTACTTTTGACCCCCTCTTTTGTGTTACTGTCGAATTTGATCAGTCTCTCATCTACATTACGCCTGTTTGCTCACTTTCGTGCTCTTGACGATATTGATATATTTCGATTTTAATTATTGACCAAATTATATACATCTCACACTCTAACTATCACAAGGTGTGATGCTTTTATCCTTAGACTCACAAGACATGTAAGGTTTTTTATCACTAATTTATTTCTGTTTTATTTATTGTACTTCACTTTTATTTAACATTACTTATAAATTTGCAAGTTCTTATTTTTGTCCTTACATTTCCGATTGTTATATATCGGTTTTATCAATTTTACCTTTCTCCATCTATTCAATTTATATTAATCTATTTAATTTATTTAGTATACGTTATTTATTTTCTTTTTAGCTTTCAATTTATGAATTTATTGGAATAACTTTATGACCGAAAACATGTCTTGTTAATGTCTACTGACGACTCTTTTTGGATGATTTAGGTAATGCTCTCTCTCTTTTATCATATTCCTCTTTCATCATTTTAATTAATCCTTACCTCTACACAGAGAGAATTTTCTCTTAAAATTTACCCTGAAAATCATGGTAGTCATGGGACAACATGGTATTTCGAAGATTTTTATGCAATTTTCTCTGAGAGATTAATATCTACCACAATAAAAAATATTAATATCTACCACAATAAAATATAAAATATATTTGATTAATTTTACTAAAATACATAGTAAAATTTCCATAATTTTAAAATATGTTAAAATCTTATGATTCTTTATTGTTTTAAATTGAATAGATACTAAGTACTGCTAAACATGTAAAATATCTTATATAAATTTTACAATACAGCATAATATTTTCAATCTGACTTAGTCGCTCATGATAATTTTACCATGCAGCATGGTAATTTATTGGCTAAGTCTGATGATTCTCGGTTTTTTTCGTGTCGGGTGTTACAATCTGCTTGGTAATTTTTATTATGTTGTTTATAAAATGTTTTCTTCCATATTTCAGAAATTCCTTTCGTTACCAATAATATTTGACAGGTTGCCAAGTTGTTCCAAGTTTATTACCAAACATAGTAAAATTTGTAGTGAATTTTGCGGCAAAATATAACGAAAAATTCTTTCCGTGTATATTAATATATAAACAGTGTTCTTTTATTTATTTACTTATAGACTCCACTTGATAAGGACCCAAACCAGGATCGAAACGTTGTAAAACTTTTGTTTACACTATTGCCAGTTTGTCAAATCAATAAAGTACAATTTTTGACTATCATTATTGGCTAATCAAACTACTTATTTTTGTTTATCCCGTAAACCTGATTTTAATCATCACCTGACGTTCCAACCATGGTGAATTAAAATAGGAATCGGAGGATTGTACTCACTTCGGGTTTGCTAGTGTGTGTCAACATCCAATTATTCATCGATATACGCTGAAGATGGCTCAAAATGCAGCCGAAACGTTTGTTGTAATATTTATTTAAATATACTATGTATATATATGAAAATTGCGCTCTAATTACCGCGCTGCACTCTCATTGCCTTATTGTCTTTAGATTTGTTTCAATATTGAGTCTTATGTTATATTTTTTATTAAAGTAATAAATATTCCTAAGTAATAAATATTTCATAACTTTGAATTTAGAATCGATTGAACAATACTCTGACGAATGTAATCGTTAAGTTTTCAATTTAAAATATTAATTATTAACAAAATTATTGTACAAAATGTAAATGTGGGGCCATAATATCACCTTCTCTCTCCTCTAATATAATCTTATAATAACTTTATCAAGTGCAATGACATAACTTAAAAATAGTAGAAATTTAAAAAAAAGTCTTATACGATGGACGGAAGCTGTCGACGAAAGTTTCGATAAGAAAACTTTGCGAGTCTAAGGGAAGGTACTCGACACAATGCTTCGTTAACAAACGGCGCGAGCAACACCGATGACACAAATATGTAAGCGAATGTGTGACGTATCGTATGAGAGAGAAATGTATCGTATTAAACTTTCTCGATTAAGAACGAAAGGTTTCCGCGGGAGGAGTTTAAATGCCGCTTCGTTCCAGTCCGGAAACATAATTTGTAATCGAGGGGGTGGGTATATATAGGCGGTCGCTTTCCTCGATTATTCCGACGAGTTTTCGGGGCCGGGCATCGTTATTATCGGATACGATGCGTATTTTACGGGGAGTTGGAAAAGCGACTGACGGGTCGACCTGTTCGCCTGCCTCGGGTTTTCACTGCTTTTGAATATAGGATGAATATCGGTTCGCTTCGCGCCGCGAGTCGAGCATTATATCGCCTTCGCATTTACGAAGCTGTCACTGTCGGCTTGACGCCCACTCGTTATGAAAGGGGTATTATGTTTTAATAATGGACAGCATCGCGCGTCAAATTCATCCGGTCGAGTGAAAACGCGTAACATTTATTTTGTTCGACCAGTTTCGAATCGCATCGGCACGATACGCCGATGTACATACCTACGTGTACATCGAGTATGAATAATGCTGTCGGTAGTTTCGCGATAATGAAGCATTCTTTTTTTTAATATATATATATTTTATTTATTTGTTTTAATGATTTCATATGATAAACTTAATATATAAAACCACACACATATTTATTCCAATTACATACGCAAAACCTTATAAAACTGGCTTACTTTGATAATGATAAATTACAATGTTTTGAAATTCCTATATTAAAATTCGAGGCAATATAATATAATAAATAAACTACAAAAAAGGTTGTTAAAATAAATAGATTACAAAATAATTTGAGAAAATTTAACGACTGAAAATACTTAACCGAAAATAGATACTGATAGGAAATCGCAGCATTTAAGTTTAATCTCTTTTACCTAAAGCTTTTAGAACAAAGCTTTAGAGAGAGTTTCATTCAATTAATTTAGATATCAGATATACATTCGAACTTATTTGAAATTATATTAATATTATATAGATCATCGACAGTCGTAGTTTAGATATTTCTCAATACTTTAGAGTAAAGAAATTATTATTCTAATGGTAAAGTGACAATGCAGTTATTGAAATATAAAACTGCTATCTTACATTACAACTTCATAGATAAATCGAGATAGTTCCTCACGTGTAAGTTCTTATGAGCAACCATTTTGCGTGGAAGCTAAATATTCATTATATCGCTTTTCCTGCATTTGTTGTAACTTTTGCAACTTCTTGAGTAAGCCTTTGCTAATTTCTTTACCTTCGGCATCGTGTGTCGGCAATCCCTGCATAGAAAAAGTACATGAAACAGAAATATAAACTCCAATATAATGTAAATTTCAGATATAACAGCTATTGTATGCGAGATGAGCAAGGTGTTTACCTTATCGTCAAATTGAGAATATTTGTCTTTCTCCAATCTAAACATATCATTTGGTGATATTCTTTTCTGTGCTTCTTTTGCTGCTGCCGCACCAGCAGCCTCTGCTTTTCTTTTTTCCTTCTCCAAGGTTTTCTCGAGTTCTAGTTTCTTCTTAATTTCTTTCTCCTTCAACAACTCTTCCCTGTTAACTAATTTTACTTTACAAGTTCCTTCATTAGTGTCTTCCAACCGCACACCAACGTTCGGTAAAATATCATCGCGCAAACGATCACACTCTTGCAAAATATCATTTGCCTTCAAAGTTTTCGCAGAATTTCGGACTTTCTCTCTGAAATTCGCCAGAATTTCAAGATATGGCATAACAGTCTCTTCAACCTGATCATGGAACATATAAAAAAAATATATATATTATAATTATATTTTATTTTAAATTAATGTTAAAGCTTAAAAATGTCTATATTTATATGTAATAAATTTATTTCTCGTTTCAAAAAAAGTACATAAGGAATTAGACGAGAATTGGACCATGTATCTTCTAAATGTTCAAAAAACCTCGTCGAAGTTATCAGAACATGTTTCGAGAAGAGATTACATGATCTAATTCCTATTCAAATTTCGCGCTCTTCGGACCAAATTAAAGTAAATTGCGAATTCATATTCCAAAGGTCAAATTCAAGATGAAAGAGATAAAACTTGAAAAAAAATAGCGCGAAATTTGAATACAATTATATTCGTTAAATTTATCCATCTAAAAGATAACTTGCTAATATATTGATCTTACATTTGTACTGACTGCTTCATCATCAATTGGAAATCCGATTGAATCGTACGAAGAAGAAATAGCCCCAAAAACAATAAATATCTTCGTAACATACACGGCAATATCTCTAAGAAGAAGCGTATTTGGATTTTTACTTTGACTCATGTACACGTTGCAATTTGCCACGAGTTCCCGTATTAAATCGAGAACAGTCCTTGTATCGATATTGTCTGCAATAAGTACAGCTTTTTAGTGATATGCATTTAGATCTATCAATGATTAAGAAATAATTAAAACTTAAAAACTTACCGCATAACGCTTTATGTATAGAATGCTTTGCAAGATGAAATTTCTTATCGAGGTCTAGTTCGGAATTAGACCATTTAATAAAACTATTAATAGTAGTATTCGTTCCCAAACTTCTAATTCTACATTTCACATTTAAAAAGAATTCCTGGAAAAATCAAGCAGTAATTTTATTTTCTAGATATATAAACTTAAAAAAAAAATATATATATATACACATAAAGATATAAAGATTTTAAATACACATCTTTTTAGACACGTGATATTGTACATATGTGAAAATCTTGTACTCACGTTAAGAAATTTTTCGTATTGCACAGTCATATTCATAATATTATCGCTATAATCTAAAGTATCTTTCCATGAATGCAGAAGGAAGGCAAGCCTAAGTTGCCTGCTCGAATGTTTCTTTAAAGCATCTTGTATCGTTACAAAGTTTTTTAGCGACTTTGACATTTTGCAACCAGCTATAGTCAAGTGGCCAGAGTGCAGGAAATATCTGACCCAATGTGAGTTATCGAAATACGCTTCTGCTTGTGCAAGTTCGTTATCATGATGGGGAAATTTGAGATCTACTCCGCCTGTATGGATGTCTAAGCTTTCTCCACAAATTGCAGATGCCATAACTGAGCATTCAATATGCCACCCTGGACGTCCTTTGCCCCAAGGACTGTTCCACCAGGGTTCACCTGCCTTTGAACTTTTCCAGAGCGCAAAATCTGTTACTGATCTCTTCTCAGAAAGCTTATCTGCCGTAGTGCTTAAATCACCTTAGTAAAATTAAGAAAAAAGTAAATTAGCTAATTTAATTTTAAAAAAATTAATTAATTTAAAAAACCAAGTATGAAAGATAATAATTTAAACTTACCTTCTCCCTCTTCTAAGCTTGACGTATCGCCATACGCTTCTGGTACAAGTTTAGCATAAGAATGTTTCTCTTGTTTATCAAACTTGCTTACATCAAAGTATACCGATCCATTACTTTCGTAAGCAAGTCCATTATCTATTATTCGTTGTATAAACACTATGATTTCAGGTATATATTCACTAACTCTTGTGAGTACATTTGGTTTTAATACCTACAAAATTTGTGAAAAACAATAATGATAGTTACAAACTAACAAACTAAGTTTGTTTTAAAAACAATAAAACCATTCAAATCTTACATTTAATGCATCCATATCTTTATGATATTCAGCTTCCCAATGTTGGGATAATTTATTAAATATAGAATGTTCTGTGATTGTGCTACCTTTTATCTCGTCTAACCAATTGGCTAAAGGATCTCTGGCCTCTCTCAATAATGCCTATATATATATATATATAAATAAAAATGTTCATACTTTATATAAAATAATTTTAAAAAATAAATTCTATATATTTATATATATATGCAACCTTGGCCAAAAGTATAAGGCACCTATATTTTTTTCATTTATCTGAAATTCTTTTACCTGTATTGTTTTCTATTGGTTATCAGCATTATACATAAGTTTAAAGAATTCTTGAAACAAAGAGTAATTCACAGCAAATGCCATAAATTTTTTAGCTTTCAGATAAATGAAAAAATATAAGTGCCTTATACTTTTGACCAAGGCTGTATATGTACATATATCTTAATACTTACTTTTTGAAATTCTGCAATTTTCTTTTCATCCTTCTCTTTCACTGCCTTCTGCAGATCTTCAATAGCTTTCGTTATTCTATGTAACATATTTTCTAACATACATTTCTTATCAGCACTACTTGTAGTTCTTACAATATTTTCAAAATTAGACATTACTTTTCTGACATCATCTAGTATATTATTAAGGCCACGACCTTCTTCCACATATTTTTCATACAAGTAATTTTGCCTTGCTCTTTTTATAATTTTATCATCTATGTCGGTAATATTCATCACATATAAGACGTCATATCCAAAATAGTCTGACAGTACTCGACGTAGAATATCAAAAGATATATATGATCTGCAAAAAAGAAACATGGATATAAATATCTCATTCATATATCCAGAAGAACATATATATGCTTAATCGTAAAATAAATTGCATGTATAACATATGCTTAATCATATCAAATAGAATATCGTAAAAATATGTAAAGTAAAACTGTTTCATAAAGAATCTATTGTATTAAATGAGATAAATACTTTTGTTTAAAAAATGTTTATAGAGATATTGTTGATACCTTGCATGGCCCATATGTGATGCATCATAAACAGTAGGTCCACAAGTGTACCACAGAACGCGATTTCCAAACTGTGGAACAAATACTTCTTTCTCTCTAGTTAAACTGTTGTACAATCGCAGCACCGTAGTGTCCTTCCTATCTGGCAGATGCCAAGCTGGTTGAGTTCTCTTTGCCATTTCTAAGTTGAAAAAATACAAAACATCACTTCTTCAATCAGATGTACATTTTTTACGACTCATACAGATTAATTAATCCAAATCAACATATTTCTCTTAATATAATCCGAGAGCACCAGGGCGAACTTTCTCAAATATTTATAAAATCAATTATAGTGAAAAAGAAAAAAAACATCAATTATTTATTAATTTACGATGAATTTAATTTACCTTACAATGCAGTCTTCTAAAAATCGAGCGAAAGGAAATTTTGAGATTCGGAAAATCGAATTGAGTGGAAAATTCGTCCGATATCACGTGTTTGACACACCGCGACACACAGGTACAGATGACGTTATCCAAGAAGAAGGTATACATCAGCCAGAAATACAACGGAAGTGGCTGGACGGCGCATGCGCACATGCGAGCATAAAGGGCGGTATTCATACCCTTTGGGCGACTGCACACAGGACGCGTTGACGCGTTACGCGCGGCGCGGTAGCCAATAAACTTTTGGTTCTAACGGAAAAGCGACACGTTGATTGGCTACCGCGTCGCTTCTTGCCACGCGTAACGCGTCAACGCGTCCTGTGTGCAGTCGCCCTTTGTCTACAATGCGTATTTTGGGTGAATCCCCATGGAGCGGAATAGCGTAACGCGGAACGAGAGCGAAACCAATCACGAGACCGTTTCAACGGAAGGCTCTATCGAAACGATCCCGTTATTGGTTCCGCTCTTGTTCCGCGTAATGCTAAGACTCCATTGGTCTGTTTGTTTTGCTGCACTTCTGAACTAGTGCAATAAGTTAGAATGAAAGAAAATATATTTGTCTCATTCTAACTTATTGCACTAGTTCAGAAGTGCAGCGAAAACGAACAGGGGGGCTATTCCTGAAATCGTTCGTTTATAAACGAATTCGTTTATAAACGAACGATTTCAAAAATAGCCCCCCAGACCTCATATATGCGGTGAGCTCCGGCAAACGCATGCGGTGACCAATCAGGAGCCAGGGGCTCGATTCTTGAAGTCATTCGCCAGAGAAACGTATGCGCAAATTCTGTTCTTACAGAAAATCTACAAATTGATTGGCTAAAAGTCATGCAATAGCCAATCAACTTGCAACTTTTCTGTAAGAGCTAAATTTGCGCATACGTTTCTCTTGCGAATGACTTCAATAATCGAGCCCCAGGTGCTTGCCGCAGCTTGCCGGATTCCGACCTGCGCCTGGCTTCTGATTGGTTACCGCATGCGATTGCCGGAGCTCACCGCATATATGGGGTGGATTCCGTAAAGCGCATATGCGCGCATTTTTCTATAGTAAACGTTACGTATACTATAGAAAAATGCGCGCATATGCGCTTTACGGAATCCACCCATGGAGTCTTAGCATTAGAGTGCGGTCACATGGATTGATATTTTCCGCGTAACGCGTATCACGTAACCAATCACGAGACCGTTTCAACGGAATCTTTGGGTGCATCTAAATGCACAACCGCTCACTGAGCTCTTGCATCTGATTGGCGTAAATTTTTAGCTCTAAAGGAATATGCCAATCGGATGCGAGAGCTCACTGAGCGCTCAGTGAGCGGTTGTGCATCTGGGGCTCGATTCTTGAATTCATTCGCAAGAAAAACGTATGCGCAAATTCTGCTCTTAGGTCGGTATTCATAGTCGAATCTTATTTCAAGACCGTCTCAAGTAATGTCTTAAGATGCTAATACGGCTCTGTGATTGGTTGATGACATCTCAAGACAATACTTAAGGGCCAATTTCACCAACCACGGTTACTTAACCGGCCGGTTGGTCTATTGGAATTGACCAATCGCATTTGTTAATTTTGCTTAACGACAAATGCAATTGGTCAATTCCAATGGAATAACCGGCCCGTTAAGGTAACCGTGGTTGGTGAAATTGGCTCTAAGACGGTCTTAAATATAAGAATCGACTATGAATACCGGCCTTACAGAAAAGTTGCAAGTTGATTGGCTATTGCATGACTTTTAGCCAATCAACTTGTAGATTTTCTGTAAAAGCAGAATTTGCGCATACGTTTCTCATGCGAATGACTTCAAGAATCGAGCCCCTGGATGGGGAGGATCCCAGTTGCACACAGTGATAATCGGGCACCACCAATAATATTGATGTATGTCTAGAGGATTTCTTCTGGAAGGCGCTGTGATTGGCTGTGTCCGATTATCACTGTGCGCAACTGGGCTTCACTCCGTTAAGTTACGTTACGTTACCATACGACAGTCTTGTGCGGAGGCTCTTACTTTTATAATGTTTCAAAAATATTCCTGAAATATTGCATCTGCTATATTTTTTTTGCAATATTACAGAAACATACAAATATGTAAGCAAATTTTTTCATCTTTCTAAAAGATTTCAGAAATATTGTAAATGCAATATTATAAAAACATGGTGCAGGTACATTTC